>JAMKCH010012803.1:0-132012 GCA_023653785.1 Ophioderma brevispina
AAAAGTTAAAAATATCATAAACTAGATTTATCTTAGAGACTACTTAGGAACAATTTTTCAAACGTCAGAAGGTAGGTAAATATAGCTGAAAGATAGGTGGTACTAACCTGAACCCTATCACTGGAGTGCAAATGCCGGCACCATCGTGACAAATCTAATGTTATGCGCTTAATCCAAGTATGTCAAGTGGACAGCACCACTATGGACCCCCAAATTTCTTACGGGACCCCCAAATTTGGAATCAAGGTAGCTAGGGGTCCACTGGACCCCTTGTTTTTAAAAACCTCGCGACTACCCATGGGGTGAGGATTGTTGGAGGCAAAAGATAATTGACCATATGCCATTCCTGACGTCAATCCACAGATTTCGGCAGTGGGCCTAGCTCTTTGGGCAACCACGCCCACCATGCAAGGCAGAAATGGCTGGATGGCCGCATTAGCTCTCCAGAGCTGATTGCCTTGTAGGTAGATCTTCTTTTTTCCTTCTACCCGGGTAACAACTACCCTCCTCATCAGATTTCCTTAGAAACCCGTGGGGTGACGGTTTAGCCCACGACGACTCGGCCCTGGGACAGGTAGTACTCTTTACCAGGATACCAGTAGCAGGCCTTCAAGGAAATCTACCTGAACTCAAGCAACTTTTTATTTTTCCCTGTTTTTTACATATTGCCCACTCAAGCCTGGTTAGAAAAATGCATTCCAAAAGGTACATAATCCAATGACCAGGTGTGTTTTGTTTGTATTTTTTTACCGGATTTGAGCAAGCAACATCAGTCCCAATTATGACCCATCCAACGGAGCACCAACATCAGTTGAATACACAACAAACTCTGCTAGCTTCATAATGGTAGTTGAAGAGAAACAAGTCAAATGAAAGCAACAGAAATTATTAATTAGGCCACTTTCTGACCATTTCAGTTACTTACATCTGATAGTGATTTGTTGATAATTTAGATAAAATACAAATTTTTGCTTTTTTTAAGTTTTTTATTTTTTTCTTGTTTTTTACAAATAGAGAAACTGGGTATTTCATATGAACAGTTATTACCTTGCCCACAGGAAATGATTTTTCAAATTAGGGAGACATGAGGGAGTATGCAATTTTCATTGAAGTGTTCATTTTCCAGTTGCAAAAGAATTGTTTGCCTTTTTAAGTCTCCGCTGAAATCAGAAGGGACCCTTATGTTAGCATGAGTTGTGTGTCTGTCTGTCGGTGTGTGTCAAACACCTTTTGGTTGACATTTAGTATGCACATTTGGTTGATACTGGTTGTTATTAAAAGACGTCACTTTTATTAGTGCAAGTGATGGGATCAAGTTCATACTTGGTATGCTTGTATATTGAGAAAAGGGACTAACACTTGAAGAGGTCCAAGGTCATTCAGGGGTAACTAGGGTCATAATCAGATGACCTATATGGGACTGCGCCATATTTTAGTGGGCCCGCAGCTATAGCTGGCAGGACCCACTTAGACAACCCAGTGTGCGTGTGTATGTGTGTGGTTGTATGGTGTGTTGTCAAATTGTTAAGTTTCATGGGGGGCCCACAGCTAATATTCTTTGAAGATAGCGAGCGCGAAAGCGAGAAACCGCGAAATTCTAGTTTAAATTTGCCATTAACTTTTCAAATTAAACAGACAAATTTTAATATAGCATGAGCATGTCCTTATGATTACTAGGATGGTGTTTTTATTTGACATTCTGGCAGGTAAAACACTGTATCAGCCTCCGAGGCAAACGAGGACCAAAGAAGAGGGATCAAATAGAGAGGGCATGGACGTCTGCCAGCAAGAAGTCAAAAGGTTAGTAACTCTCTATTTCTAAGTAGCCTTGAGTAACTATTGTTATGATGCAACACGTCGGCAGGGAACTGTTTTACGTAGCACCCTTCCACCATAAAGGTGTTTCATATTCCAGAAAATATGAAGGAAAAAGAATGTTATGAAAAATATGCCGGTTTTTCCTCAATATGTCAATTCTCAGGGGATTATCCAAAGCCCAGTATCACTTTATGCCAAACAGCTCGCAATAAAAAGATGATCAAAACAAACATTCAATCTGAGCTAGAGATCAGGTTTTGACAACTATTTTTTTAATCAATGAATTAGCAAAGTTCTTTCAAGTTGTGTAGTCTTCTATACATATGTTCCCAGGGATATCAGGCATACAGTACATGATAAATCTTCATTTGTGATATTCTTACCGTAATTTGAGGGGATCAGGTAGAATCTCACCATGCTCATAGGATCTATCATGTACGATCAGACGGTAACTAAATTGTAGAAACAGCTTGGACCGTAGAATGCATGTGAATGCAAGAAGGTTGTAAGATGCATTAGTGACATGGGATACATCTGTGTGCTGCCAGTATTAGAGGAACTTAATTTATTTTCTTGAGTCAGTGGCTCTGAAATGGTCTTCAGCGACGTAGAAACCATTTCAAGGGCCACGAAAAACCGATCACCTCTAACTTGGAATAAACATTTGATGACTACCTTTAGTTGTAGATGACTATTTTTATTTAAAAAAAAATATATTTCAAAATCTCGGAGTCAGCCTTTTAAAGACACTATCAGTGATTTGCTAAATCAGCAAAATCGAAAAAAATCATAAAAAATCAGATTTTTGCATGTATTGCCAACAATACAGGTACCCTAACATACCTGCAAATGATAAGACAGAAGCAACCTCAATAAGGACAGAATCGGAGATTTTAGTCATTACTCTCCCGAACGGACAACTTCCGACAACACGTAATTGAATGGAGATAGTATTTGGAACACTGCCGTTTCTTCATTTTTGTCAATTATACAGCTGGAAAAGGTAACTCATGAGAATTCTACAGACTATCCTTCACTTTGAAGCTATTCCTTCAAAGTTCAAAATTTTTCAACTCACTCATAGTGTCTTTAAGATGATACACAAAACGGGAACAAAACACCTTTTTTTTTCCTGCCTGCTACATGCTGGTGTAGACCATGGTCTTATCCATTCATTGTGGGTTCAAGTCTCTTTCTAGTCTCTCTATTTGTATTATTTTGATAGGGCGGTAAACTTAAGAGCGTAAATTGATGCACAAATTGTATCAATTATTCCAAATCAAATTTGTTCCAAATAAGGTCACAATAGTGAATAGCTGCCTCATAAAATGAGGTAAGAGGCTGCATCCTGAAGAATCATTTCAAGAAGACGATATAAGGTGTTCATTGACAACGGACAAATGGCAGCTATTTGAACATCTTCTTACACTCACATGATATTGCATATTAGTGTATATTATATCGGGAAAACCTTTTTCTTATTATATAGTGATGTCATCGTGACACCCAAACTCCCTGCTCACGGCTTCCCTTTAGAACATCCATTTCAACAAGATGGTTAGAGATACATCTTGACGGAGACAAGACCCTCAGGTACAGAGTGCTGCTTACGATGATGATTTCTGGATTGGTAAACCTATTCCAGCACATCTCTATAGGTGGCAGTTGTGGTAACTGAATTAATGCTAGCTCCTTCAAGAGAAGGTAGGGGACATTCAATAGGTACGGAATCACTCAGTAAATCCATCTTTCTTCCTACCCTCCCCCACCCTCTCTCACCCCCCTGGAAACTATCAGCACATCTCTACAGGGCAGTGTGTGGGGAACTGAAGTGATGCTGAGCTCGTCAAGGAATAAGGTAGGCAGCAATTCATAGTTGGAATCATTTCAGTTAATCCATTTGCTTGCCTCCCACCAAGCCCTTGGTAAACCTATTCATAGGCACATCTCTACAGGGCAGTTTGGATGTGGGAGACGGAAGTAAGTGCTAGGCTCCTCAAATAGAGGTAGGACATTCAATAGTTAGAATCTTTTCAGTTAAACCATTTTTGCTGCGCCCCCCCCCCCCTGGTAACCTATTTAAGCACCATTCTTACAGGCATGTGTGGGAACTGAAGTTAATGCCTAAGCTCCTCAAATTAGAGTTAGACATTCATATTAGAATCATTTTCAGTTGTCCATTTGCTGGCTCCCCACCCCCATGGTAAACCATATAGACAACATCTCTACGGGCAGTGGTGGGAACAGTGGAAAGTTAATGCTAGCTTCATCAAGGATTAAGGTGGACAATTCAATAGTTAGGACTCAATTTTCAGTTAATACCATTTGCTGCTCCCCACCCCCTGGTAAAACCTATCCCAGCACATCTCTACAGGGCATTGTGGGAACGAAAGTATTGAGCTACGACTCCGCAAGATAGAGGTAGGAGAATTCATAGTTATGAATCACGTTGCGAGTTACTCCATTTGCTGCTTCCCCACCCCCCTGGTTAACCCTATGCCAGCACATCTCTACAGGCGTGTTGGAACTAAAGTATCCTAGCCTCCTCACGACTAGAGGTATGGGACAATTCCAAAGTTCGAGTAATCACTTTCCATTAATCCTTTGCTGCTGCCCCCACCCCCCTGGAAAACCTATTCCAGCACATCTCTGAAAGGCATGTGGGAACTAATTAAGGCTAGCTCCTCAAGATAAGGTAGGACCATTCAATATTAGGGAAGCATTTTCCAGTTATCTCATGTGCGGCTCCCTCACGCCCCTGGTAAACCTATTATAGCACAATCTTCACAGGCCTTGTGGGAACTGAAGTAATAGGCTAGCTCCTCAAGATAGAGTAGGGACAATTCACTAGTGAGAATCATTTTCCAGAGCCATTTGCTGCACCCACCCCCTGTTAAACCTATTAGCACCATCATCTACGGGCAGTGGTGGGAACTGAGTATGCCGCTCCTCAAGATAAGGTCGAGGGACAAGTGCAATAGTTTGGAAATCATGTTCAGTTATCCAATTTGCTGCTTCCCCACCCCGTGTACAACCTATTATACCTTCTCTACAGGGCCTTGGTGGGAACTGAAGTAATGCTAGCTCCTCAAGATCGAAGGAGACAAATTCAAATAGTTAGTAATCATCTCAGTTAATCCTTTGCTGCGTCCCCACCCCCTGTAAACCTATTCCACATCTCTACAGGGCAGTGGTGGGAACTGAGAGTAATGCTACTCCTCAAGAATAGGAGTGAGGAATTTCAACAGTTTAGGAATCACACACGCACACACTCAAACCACACCAACACACCCACACGACACCGCACACATCCCATATCTCCCCCCCCTCCCCCCCACACACAGCACACACAAACGCAACTCTATAGGCAGTGTTTAACTGAAGTAATGCTAGCACCTCAGGATAGAGGTAGTAGATGATTCAACAGTTGGGAATCACTTTCAGTTATCTATTCAGAACTTCAGACTGCAGATAAGCTACTGGCCAAACGGCCCCAAAGACGGAGCCAAACGGGCAGGAAATGGTGAACTGCTTAAAGTGGTCGAATTTAATCTGGTAGAGTTTCATTAGTTGCTTTGACATGTGGTATAATGCTGCTAATGCGGTATAAGTTGTCAGGCATACGATATGGTAGTTATGTGGTGTGTGGTAAACAGTTCCAGTCCCGAATGGTTTGGGTACAAAGGAGTGTTTATAACAGTCTTTTATTTGTTTTTTTATTGAGATGGTTTTAAATAAGAATCCGGATGATGATGCCGTGGTTGACGCAGTACTGGATGTAGGAGATTTCCGATGGGCAGGGATATGTTACAAGTCTTGATTTGTTGAAAAAAACGCCATAAAAGTCTGATTTTCTTTCTGGTGGTAAGTGGGTGAGTTCCAATCTTCACCATGGGTGGCATTCCTGGCGTTTATTGATAACGCTCAGATGAAACGTGCCTGCTCTTTTTTGACAATGCTTCAAGCTGGTTGGTGTTCTTTTTGGTATGTGGGTCCCAGACGGTAGATGAGACTCGGCAAATGGTCGGACAAGTGATTTGTATGCGTAAGTTTTGATTTTTGCATGAGTAAAGGTTTCTCTTGATGAAACCTAAAGATCTATTAGCTTTCAGGCAAAGCTCCTGAGTGTGTTCCAGTTGAGATTATTGAAATCGATACGCCAGATAAGTGTATTTTCTACTGTGGACAGCTCGTCACCCCCGAGTGTATATGCAAAATGTTCGGAGACATTGCGATGTGTTATCTCATACAAAGCATTTTTTAGAATTAAAATTCATTTGCCACTTTCTCTCCCACTCCAGGTGTTTAAATCTTGTAATAGGTCCGAATCTAGGTTATTTTTTATTTCACGGTAGATGACGCCAGTGTCTGCAATAGGCGTACCGACGATTGAATGTTGTTAGGGAGGTCGTTTACGTAGACCAGGAACAGCAGCGGTCCAAGCACCGTGACCTGAGGGACGCCAGAAATAAATTCAGTACCAGGCCGATTTCTCGCCGCAGGCCGACAAACCTCTCTGGGTACGATGCCTGAGAAAGATGCTGATCCAGGTCAGTGTTGAGTTCTGTATACCGTAATTGTGGAGTTTTGATATAAGTTCGTGGTGAGGACGACGTCAACGGCCTTTGGAGAAATCCATAGGACCTTGTCTACCTGGGACTTACTGTCGAGAGAACTTGCCAGGTCTTGTTTCTGTAAGGATGAGTTGTGTTTCACAAGAGTGCCTTTGACGAAACCATGTGTTTGTCATTGAGGGATTGTGTGTTATTTAGAGTGTCAGATGTTAGATGTATGATGTGTTAGAATTTTGCTGCAAATGGAGGTTAAACTGACAGGGCGAAGTTGGTGCCAAAGTTCTATGCCCTTTTTTGAAAATGGGGGAAATGTTTGCACGTAACCAAAGAAATAGGACCTCTCCCCTGTCTATGGTCTGAAAAACTAAGAGTGAGAACGGGGGCAAGTTCTTCAGCTGCCATTTATTTTCTTGTTTGCGTATTTTCTAGCAGGGATCTCGTCTGGACCAGATGATGGTTGGGTCAAGATTCTTAAGAAGTTTGAGAAAACACCATCTAACAGAAATAATTATATCAGGCATAGGTGGAATACTAGGTTGCCAATAGAAGGTAATCTAAATTTTCTGTGTAAATACGGAAACACAAACTGGTCATTTAGGATCTTGGCTTTGGATTGGTTATCAGACTCTAATTTGCCATTTCTGTTAAGGGCAGGAATGCCAATGGTGTCAATTTTGAGGCTTTCGAGGAAACTATAAAATTTCTTGGATGACTCAGAGCAAACTTTTTTATGTACCTCCTGTATGAGGTCCCTTGTCAATTGTGGGTAGGTTTCCTAACCGTGTTGAAATGATCATAACTTGTGCTTGTGTGGTCTGCGATGAGTATTATAGCCACGTGTTTAAGTTTTGAAACGTTCACCTTTTTGTTGATCCATGGTGACGTTAATACGTTTTGAGATTGTTTTGGATGGAATAAAAAGGTCCATAGCTTCTGAAATGGCTTTTTTTGGAAACTCTCATATAAGAATTAACATTGGAATAATTAGTAGTATAGAATTGGAATTGTAAATGGTCAGCCCAGTTTTCAAATGATGTTTTAACCCTCCAATGTCAGCTTTATGATATTAAAAAGGTCTTACGTGGCGTTTGCTTTATGTACCTAGGTTTAGTGCTCACGAATAAACAATGGGCTTGCCGTCGTGATCACTAATCCCAGGCACAACCCACGACCTCTCAACAAGACGTAGGGTTCGAAGTGAAGTGAAGAGATCCAAACTACTGTCTTCCTGTGGGGGTACGCACAAACTGCTCAGGATTTAAATCGCTCGCTATATCCAACATCTGGTGAGAGAGGTTGACGTATACACCACCAGGGACGGATGGCATGCAGAGGCCCAATCCACCATGGAGGTTGAACTCCCCACCCAACACTATTTGGCCATTACTTAGATTTTTTTTATTAAGTCGAGCGACTCACGGGGGGCATTGAAGTATTCAGGAGAGTTACCAAACTTGGGGATCTATAAAATGAAACGATAGTGATGGCTTTGGTCCCTTTGAAGTTTTAATGGTAACCAGATGACTTGACTTGGTATCTAATCAAACACGGTGAGTAGCAAACCGGTCATTCCGTAGGGGCAATGAGTTTACACACCCTTGGAATTACCTATCATCTGTCCTTACGGACAACTGAGAAGTAGTAGTAGTAGTAGTAGTAAAACCAAAGTTTTAAATCCGGTTTTGTCACCGCAACCGGGGGTGGCCGGATTAACCCTCACATTCGTAGCAATCGACCTACTCCCTCCTTCCATTCGCCCGATTCAATGCATCCCCCATCATCAACCCAACCCTCTACTCGCCTCCTCCACTTGCTTCCTCCATGTCCTCTTTGGTCGGCCCTCTTCTCAAACCACCACCTCAAACTCAAAAGCCCTTTTTAAAACATGCTCATCATCCTTCTCAGCACGGCCCATACCATCTTGCACCATTCGCCTTCGCCAGCGGTAGCCGCCTCTTCCAAAACCAAATCGGCATCACATCCTCATTCTTCTTCCTATCCATTCATTTCACACCACACATGCTCTCACCAATTGCTCTCTCTGCCCTTCTCAAAATCACCATCGAATTTTCACTCAGGCACCATGTCTCACTCACAAAGATCCTGATCTCACACAACTCCTAGACACCATCCCTTTCATCTCAAGGAAATATTCTCCCAAGTAAACAACTCTCCAAACCATTCTCTAAACTTCACCCAACCCATACCTTACTCTGGCGTCACAAGCAGCCTCCACATCCACCACCCCACGAATCCTGTCCACATAGGTATGTGAACTCCTTCAATGTTTCCACCTCATCTCCAACTTTTCCACCCCTTACCACTCCCTCAACTCCCTTCTTGCATCTTCACACACAAAGTACTTGCCAAATTGGGGTCCACCTCTTGCATCTTTGGCATTCTTCCATGTATCCATTTTCCCACTTTCTAACACCCAATGAATTTGCCCTCACCCTATTTCCACATATTCCACATGGGTCCACCTTACTCACTAAACACCTCACCCCTCCTCCAACTCACCATCACTTAGTCTTCCCCAATGGTTTAACCTTCAGGCCCTTACTATCAAATGCTTTCTTCCACTTCAAAAATTTCTCCCTCAAACCTCCATTGTCTAACACATTAAAACTAAATCATCAGCATACAGCACCTCACTCATCCAACATTCTTTTGCACTCTCCGTAACACATCAACCACAATGCAAACACCAAGGCCGACAGCACAGAACCCTGATGCCACCCACCTCACCTTTAAACTCCTCAGACCACCAGACACTACCTAAACTCTTGGTTTGCTCCTTCTACGACTCATCACCGCTATAACCACCATTCTGGTATGCCCCTCTTCTCATGCCCACTCATCACTTTCCTCGGTCTCTATCAAAGGCCTTCTCCAGGTCCACAATGCACATATACAGCTTCTTCCCTTTGCTTGATATTCCTCTGCATCCTCCTCAAAATGAACATGCATCTAGCGTTCCCTTCCCTGGCATAACTCAAATTGCACCTCATCCACTCCCACTATCCTCCGAATTCTGTTCTCTATTACCCTCTCCACAATTTTCAACGCATGTCCAACAACCTCAAACACCCCTGATAGCACCAAGCTTCATTTGCATCCCTTTTTCCCTTAAAAATGGGACTAACACACTCACAGCCCCTCCACCGGCATTCCTCTCCATCTAACACCCTTAACAACTCCATCATCAACCCAATCCCTATCTCTCCACTCGCCATAATCATCTCAACACTCACTTCCGATGGTCCAGCAGCCTTTTCTGTTTTCAAATGCGGTGGTGTGGAAATAACTCACTACTATCCACATCACTATCAAGATGTGTTTCTGTGCCTATGATGGACATCAGGGTTGTCAATAATTATCAATAAACAGCAAGGTCGGCAACTGTAACCCGAATACTGACAAATTAATTACCATAATTTTAGGGATGTCTAGTTCTACCCGGATTTTTGGTTTGGTTTTGGGATTATCGAGCGTAGGTGACTTACCATAGGATGTAATTTGCCACTCAGGACTATGTACGACTAGTGGAAAAACCTGTGACTGGTGACCTTGTCCCACTAGGAATTTCCTGAGGGGAAGACGTGGCAAGGGGAAAGCCAACAAAGATGTAACTACTATTGCTCAAAAGGAAAAACTGTTGCTCCAAAATCCAAATTCAAGTTCAGAAAATAAATGGGGAATTGCCCATCGGAGGACTGCCACAATTATTATAAATCCAAGAAATTATTGCTGTCTTGGAGGGAATTCATTAGCTTGGACGTTAGTCATACTCATTAAAACCCCAATCAACGTGATACCACTGATCACACCTGTCACAGCACGTGTGGTCTTGACCCCAATTTGCCTGCGTAGTGCAAATGTGGCAGGATATATATTTTGGTTGTAGGGCCCAGGATTAGGATTGTTTTGTAAGTCACCCGAAGCATAAGCAGGATCATAGATAAGTGGTACAACAAGGATAATCTACATTGAGAATCCCTACGTTGTTCATGATTGTGTTTACATTGTAGTGTAAAATAGTTTTGTACTGTGCTGGTGTAAACATTTGGAATTTGCTGGAGAAAGAATTGTATTCGAAAAAGTGCGGAGCAAAAAGCAAACCATTGGTTGTTACTGGCCATGAGATGATGATAAATGATTTTAAGTTCGTGGTAATGCGATTGTTCAAAAGTCAGGATCAGAATAAGTCCGTTTGCGATCACTGTACACGACCATTACATAGCTTAAAGTTTGCAACGAGAGATTTCACATATGGTGTACCTAAAAAAATTGAATGTGATTGATTTTTGCCCTGAGTAAAGATTTCCATCAAAACTCATCCCTCCTGAAAGGAATTAAGATGGAGAAATGGTTTCTTATAAGAAATTTTGAAATTTCTAATTTTTGCCCTGATGTAAAGGAGCAACTACGAAATTCAGCAATGTTTTATATTGAAATATAAGCAATCAGAAACCACCTTTTTTTCTCTCTGTTAAGTCTTTCTGTAGCCAATACAATTAAAGACCTCTATTTATTGTCTAGTCTATATGAATTGCTATTTGACACAATATTTGGGTGCCTCAAAAATCTCTCGTTGCCCCTTAATGATTGATAAAAATTCATCAGACACACCTGGGTGTATACTCTAAGTAAAGAACCAGTTAAATAACCCCCATATTGAAATTCATAGCACCTGTATGTATACTCTAGTCTAAAATTAGAACTCAGACTCAGTCAATTCATTCCCCTCAACAACATACAACCAGGTCCAGGGTAAGGAAGACAAGGACGACGGTGGTCACCATCCCATTGCCCGTGGTACTTTCTCTCTACGCCAGACGTGTCGCTCACAGCATTAGAAAGTCACTCCATAGTTGAGAATATTGCGAGTACTGTCAAGACCTGGTGGTTCACACCAAATCAGTCAAGATGGCCGACCACTGCGTGGGGACGCTAAATGACGTCACACAGTCAACAATACAATGCAGCGAATGTTGTAAGAAAAACCTAGTCAAGACAACCGATATGGTGGCATACATCGGGCAGCAGATGACGGGAAATTTAAGAACCCACGTGTTCTAAGATGCCCAAAAAACACAATATCGGGGGAAAAGTTGATGGTATTTGCTGAAAAGATTTTGGAATTTTAAGCTCAGAAATTATCAAAGTCGGGGACGAGAAGGGAGAGAGTGAGAGAGAGTTCGGAGAGACGTAGATCCACGATGCGCCTCGACCCAGTGCAGCCTCGTTCACCCTACCCCTACACTCACACCCACACCCCCAATATTACCAGCTTACACTCACGTCCTGTCCTGATACTTGTCTCACTCCCTGATGCTTCCCATCTCCAATCCTTCCCCATCCCCAAAACATTCTCCCACTCCACTTAGCCCCATATTGCAAGTAGACTTTAATACACACCTGATTTAAAATTTATCTTAGCAAACCAACTGTAGAAAAACTTATTTTTCATTTGCTAGCTGATGTATTGATTCAATCATGAGTGGCTGAAACTTGTTGAAAGAGGTTAATTATTCTAGCAATTGTAAAAACTTTCAAGAATGTTGTTGCCACCACATAAACAAAACACTTATTCTAAAACTATTTTTAGTGTAAATTCGGCCAAAACGAGCTTTGATGAGTACTGAGAGTGTAACAAATGGCCAGAGAAGCTGTAAATCAGCCATTAATAGGGGTGTTATGTTCCCTGACACTTTTGTCCCTGAGTGTTCCGAATTATTTTGCTGGGCAGATTCCAGTCAACTGAATGGTGGTGATCTCCCAAATTAATCCAGGCATGAGTGAGGAGGAAAACTTGTATGACACAGAACATCATGCATGTTTGCTAAATTTACCTGTCTTTAAATCATTGTGCAATTAAAAATTTTGGGAAGGTTCTAAAAGCTAAAACTGAAAATTGCCAGCTTTGAGGTGATATCCAGAGCTATCAAATAAAATCTACAAAAAATCTACATGCAAATGCCTTAATCATGCTATCCTGTTTGTAATTTTATTTTGCCAGCTCCTCAACTGAAGATATCTGAAAACAGGTTAACAGTAACAGGAGACAAAGGGTACTGCATGGTACGGGCCACACACGGTACCAATAGGGGATCATGGTATTATGAAGTGACTATAGACAGTCTACCTGAAGGATCTGCTTCAAGGCTGGGATGGTCACAGCCATTAGGTGAGTGTAGGGTACTGCATGGTACGGGCTACACACTGTACCAATAGGGGATCATGGTATTATGAAGTGACTATAGACAGTCTACCTGAAGGATCTGCTTCAAGGCTGGGATGGTCACAGCCATTAGGTGAGTGTAGGGTACTGCATGGTACGGGCCACACACGGTACCAATAGGGGATCATGGTATTATGAAGTGACTATAGACAGTCTACCTGAAGGAACTGCTTCAAGGCTGGGATGGTCACAGCCATTAGGTGAGTGTAGGGTATTGCATGGTGCGGGCTACACACGGTACCAATAGGGGATCATGGTATTATGAAGTGACTATAGACAGTCTACCTGAAGGATCTGCTTCAAGGCTGGGATGGTCACAGCCATTAGGTGAGTGTGGGGTATTGCATGGTGTGGGCTCATTCAGAAAGTGTTTCCTTCATAATGAAATTATATTCTTTGCCCAATTTAAAGTGCTGTCTTACTATTTTGTGGTTTGTTGTTGTTGGTGGCGGTGGTTATTTTTTTTGTGTGTGTTATGTATTTTTTTTCTTAATTTTTTTTTACTTCAATATTTTATTTGTTAAGTTATTTTAGCATTTATCCCTTTTTTTCTCTTAATTTTGTGTTGTGCTATTTAGTTTTTGTAACCAATCTTGTTTAATTGACATGAAATTCATCCAATGAATTTTTGTGTCATCTGCAAGAATTGCAGAAGGCACATAGGGATTACTCTGGTTATATGTCTGTGTCTATGTGTGTCTGGTCAAAATGTTAATGTATGTATGTCTGTGGTCAAAATGTAAACCCTTGATATATTGCATGCCGTATGAGTTCCGTAAAGGCTACTTTGGCCCCCATTCACAAAATGTGACACCAGATGAAACTCGCGGTCCGGGGACCGTGTGTATATTTATCATTGTTATTTCTACCCTGCACCTGTCCTTTTTACAGGTAATCTTCAAGCTCCTCTCGGCTATGACAAATTCAGCTATTCATGGAGGAGTCGTAAGGGCACTCGGTTTCACCAGAGTCGTGGTAAACACTTCAGTAATCCATACAAAGAGGGCGATGTGTTGGGTTTCTATTTGAAGCTACCAGATAGTGTGACACCTGAAAGACTACTTCCAGAGACATACAAAAGATAGTGTGAGTATTAGATTTATAGTTATAGACTTTGATCCAGTGATTTACAAAAGATAATGTGACTCTCTAGCTCCAGAGACATACAAAAGATAGTGTGAGAAGAAGATACTTGGGGGTTCAAAGATATAACAATTAGTATGAATATTAATCATAAAGCAACAAAGATAGCATGGTTATAATAGGGTCCAGAGATATACAGAGATAGTAACTAGATGCAGTACTCACAAAGGATAGTTGAGTTATTAGAACAACTCATGCACACCTATGTTTCTTTGGGATATTTTTGACATTTTCATCAGGACACATTGAATTTTTGGTGTTTTTTTGGTAACAAAAAATCATTTACTCGGGCATTGGTTTTGAGACAAACTAATTATTTTATGGAGTGATATGTTGTTTTTTAAGCCGTCATGATTTGTGTGTCTATCTGTGTGTCTGTCTGTCAATGTGTGTGTGTGTGTGTGTGTGTCAAACTTTAGAATGCACCTTTTATATTGGGTTGACACTTTTTTCAACTTCAAAGGTCATTCAGGGGTCCTTATGGTTATTGTATTGCTCTGGTAAACGCATTTTGGTTGACACTTTCATGCACTGTAGCTTTTTAGTGCAGTGATTGGATCAAGTTAATACTTGGTATACTTTATACATTGAGACAACGGGTCTGTGGGGTAACAGATGAAGAGGTCAAAGCTCATTCAGAGGTCTCTTAGGGTCATTACATTGGCCCCCCCCTCTATATATACTTTTGGTTAGCACCTTTTCAACTTAGTGCAACTTTTTGGTGCAGTGATGGATTGAGTTCATACTGGTATGCTTGAGACAAGGGGTCTTATGTGGTTTAACAGATGGGAAGGTCAAAGGTCATTCAGGTGTCACTCAGGTCATTATATTGCTCTCATCGTTTGACCACATAATCGGGTGACCTATTTGGGAACCCGCTGTCCTATTTTTGTTTTTTCATTTGAACAGTCGTGAAACAGTTATTGCAACTACATTTTGAGTGTTGTGTTGAGTTAATTTTTGAGGTGGAACAGCTGCATCAATTGCTTGTTAGTAATAAATGTAATGCATTTTTTTCAGACATTAATCAAATTTAAGAGTCATCTCTACTTTGAAGAAAAGGATGAAGCTACTGAGGTAGAGAAATCTTTAAAAACTAAAGAAGGAACCAAGGTCAGTGAACACTACATTCTTGACTTAAAGGGGGCAGAAAATATTTTAGAACCGGTGTTTATATTTTGTTCTTATTACATGTATATAAGAAGCAAAATAGACAAAAAATTACTTTATCAGCACTTCAACATTTTTTATTGAGCCATATTATTAATTTGCCATAATGAGGCACTTCAGAAAACAGGCAGAGAGCTTCATGCAACTAGGAGGCCTATCTTATGCGTGACGTCATCTTCTGGTTTTTTACTTCCAGGGGCACGCCATGTGTTGAGTTTCTGGCCTGATATTATGTCCAGGCCCAAAGTAGTTAAATTATCTCCTAAGGCAGCTATTCACTATTTTCTACTTCAATCGCCAACACTGATAAAATAATAATGATTAAGATGTTACGCCTGGAGTGGGAATTTAACCCACGACTTTCGGATTACAAGCACAATCACCCACGATGCACACCACGCAATCTGAGCTGGCAGAACATCACTCTTTTGTAATACTTATATAAACACATTAACAGAATAAAGTGCCACATAATCATGAATAGCATCACCGCTATGAGACGCAGGGGGGCAATTTCGTTGTAACTTGCGTAATCAAGTTTGATTCTCGCCAGGTAATTTTTGCGAGAATCAATTGATTCAGACCTACTTCAGTAAGATTATGAATTTATGATTATGAAGGTTATAACTTATTCCCATGCTTAAATTAGCTGTTTGGCGAACTTATCAGTTAATACCATGTATTTTACACTTTTAGAAATGCTAAATAACATATTTGGTGAGATATTTACTTGTCAGCTTACAGTTTAATAAACTCTTAATGACTAGATAGCTCAAGGTAACAAGAAGTGATTTCAAAGGAAGTGCTACTTTATTGGCAGAGGGTAATTCTTCACAATTGTTTTAAAGACCATATACTAAGTAATTTGGAGCTGGATTTTTTTTCAATTTAGGCCTAACTGTGTTTCGAAATGTGACACTAGTGAGGCTTCAACGACCACTACAAGTTAACTACTTGCTGAAGTCAACACTTTAAATATTAAACTACAAAGTTTCATTCCATGTATGAGTTCTATTACTCACATAAAATAGTGATAAATTAACCTATGCCGTCTCTTCAGATCTAGAGTACTAGCTCAGTCATGTCAGTCCTCTACATGCATAGACTTCTTTAGCGACTTTGAAGACAAAAATCAATATTGTAAGGCTTGGTATTCTGATTTCATTTTCTTAATATATTTGTACTTAATTAGAAATGCCACGCGGTTGAAAACAAAATCAGAATATGGGATGCATTTAATGGCACAAAAATGCAAAAATATACCGAATTCTGCACCCTTGCGAAGCCTGCCAAATTCGCAACCGGCGGCGAAATCTCTCTTCATATTTGCTGTCAAAAACACAAAATTACAATGTTTACGGCACCGTTAGCAATTCCCATCAGTATTGAACATTCTCACCTGCTAAAATTAGCATTTCCACACGAAATTAAAATTTCCATAGTGCTGCAGAACCGTCAGACAAGTCCACTTCCTGAATCACCTTGTTTACAAATTGCAGACTGAACAGGTAAATTTACCCACATACTGATATTACAGTATTACCTTGGAATTTTGCTCAATTTTTGTTTTTATTTTTTTGGGTATATTTTTTTTAAGTAGTGGAAAAATAGACGAAAGTGTATTTTCTAACTAAGATTTTTATTATTGCATTGATGTTAGTACCAGCTAGATGTTCCAAAATTATTTTGCCTTTTTATTAAATGAAAAACCTGCATTTTATATGGTACACTAGGGCACATGTTAAACACATGGCTTTGATGTGATGGTAATTGTATGGGGGTCAGGTCATTTTCGTAAACAGAGTAACATGTTGATCGAAGATATGTACGGGCTTTTGTCATTGTAAAGTAGACTTGTAAAATACATTGGTTGTGATTCTCCTATTCCATGATAATCGGTAGGCCAAGGCCAAAGCATTATTGTTTTTTCTTGACTGAGATTATACGCGAATCAACTCTGATTCGCGTGTGAACAACCTGGCGAGAATCATTACGTGAATCGATTCGCGGATTCGCGTCGAAATTGCAGCCCTGGACGAGTTGAAATATATGGTCCAGGTCCATATCTTCGGGCCAAAATCTCACATTACCCCAGTGGTAATACTGACTAAACAGGTGGTTGTCACTATGGGATTTTGCCCGATGTTGTTACTTTTTTGGAAACATTTTTTTCAGCGTGAGGCTAGGTCGGTGATTATCATGCTAATTAATAGAAAATGATGGGGGTGATTGTTGTAAACTGTTTCATTAAATAAAGCAGACAGGTGTAAGCTTTGTGTGATACCAAATTTGTTAACTTACAGTACAAAAACATGTCCTGTTCCCTTTAATTGCACACTACTTAGTAAGCAGTGTATGTGTACTCCCTGTGTGACCACTATATCTAGAAGTCAATGCATAATCTACTATACCTTGATACCACCAATAGGCGGGCCTCATAACAGTGCAAACTGATGTAGTGCAGGCCAACGCAAAGACGCAGTGTGGTATATTATGCGTGGCGGCGCGATTCTGTGCACACGCTCGAGTACATTTGTTTTACTTGTACGCACCAAACGATAACAAAAGCAGCTCTGTGGTTGTACATTTTTTGCTACATGGCTGTATGCCAGTGTCAAGTAATGCACTCAGTCACCCAAGCCTTGCTTTAATTCCAAAATGACAGACCGGTGAGTAAAATCTATTCTGCATGTTCTGACAAGGTTACTCAACCCTTATTAATACACAGCCATTCAATCGGGATTTCCGTACCTGACCCATCCGACACACTTTTTTCTGATACACTTATGATTCGGAAATACGCACCGGTTTATTCCATTAAGGTTTCCGAATCATAAGTGTGTCCGATGGGTCAGGTTACGGAAACTCCTCATAGTGGGAGTGCACGTATGTGTTGACATGTTGTATTTATTTTCAAACTGTTCCGAATAATCTTCTTCAAGAATGGTGTCAACCAGGAGTAGCAATTGAAAAACTGTTGATGTCACTTTACTTCCAGCTATCTCACTCTACAAGTCATAGGTAGTAAGTTATTGCAAATACTTTTCAGTTGACCACATATTAGGCGTTTCACCCTGATGTCCATCTTTTAAGTAATATGACGTGTCACCTTGGTTTTGTTCCATTTTAAATTCATAAAACAGACTGAACAAGAACATCCAACGATGGCAAATAGTCTCTTATATAAGTGCATTTAAGCAGACACATGTCTGTCTGTAATTTTAGCACTGCAGCGATATGTGTGTCAAGTGTCAAAGTATTATAATGAATTTGCTGGCTGGTTTGAAGTCTACAGACCGTGATCGATGGTCCCAATCGCTTCGAAGAGAGATGGGCACTCTTTTCCTGTGTACACAAGCAAGTCTGTCCCCCTTTTTACATAACTATCTAATTTTGGAAAGGCTATTCTGTAATGACAATTTTGCATGACATCATACAAGTTTTATTATAACCTCCTTGCATATATTTTCTTCATCTGAAGGTTAAAATGGAGTACATGATATTGGTTTATTCTAACCATTTTTCCTGTTTTTGTTTGAAGATAAACAAAAACCAACTATCCCTGTGGGATAGTACCCCCGGAAACCTACTATCCCAATGGCAAAATTTACCATACATCCTACCAGACTAATTATTTTAATACGTACACCAATACACATTATTTTGTAAACTACAGTATGTGGAAGAGACGTGAAACTCATCCAACACAAAATCATTGGCCGACTCCAAAAGTTTTGCACGGCATCCGTCGGGATCGTTGCTCAGACCGGCGCAGACTGATAATTGGCTGCAAACCTTGATTCCAGCTTGTAACTGATAACGATCTATTCGCAATTCTACAAACAGGTGAACAGGCGCTACATACACGGAAGGCAAGTGAATTTTGCAATTCAGTATTTGAACAGCATTGAAAGCAACAAACGGGTTCATCTAGCGAATGTTGAAAAGTTGTAGAATTCTGATCTCGAGCCTGCTTTCTGTGGCAGACTGCCTGTTTTGCGAGATGAAGAATATACAGTAAGAAAAGTAATGAAATTATTATTATGCAGTTGGCCTAGGTTTACACTAGGCCTGAACTGAACCACTATTTTAAAACAAACAGAAATAGAACCATGAAGTGTATAGAAACAAATATAACTGCTCTTTATTTGGAAATATGGAGGAAATCTTCCCCCTGATGATCTTGAGACCGCAGGCCTGCTATTTTCCCTCAACCTCGGTCTCGGAAAATAGTAGGCCCTTGGTCTCAAGACCTTCCTGCATGCCATTTCTTCCACAGGTGACAAATTTTGGGCCACTTCAAGCATGCGCCCACTGTAAAGACTGGTCCTATGTACCTAGCGCACCAGCTCAAGTAAACAGACTCTGCTGATATCATCTATCATGTAGAACATGAGGATGAGTCTCTCAACTATGAGAAGGGAGTTTTTGTATGATACGTATTTGTGGAGGTTCCCAAACTAGTATTGAACTTTGTCTAGAGGGGCACAAATCAACAATGTGGTCATGGAATGGTACTTCCCAAACCTACCACTCAGGAATTGGCCTCAAACTTGGCCAACCTCCCCAATCCAGGAATTGTTTCCACTCCGCACCAAGGAAGTGCTCCCCAACCTCCATAACTCAAGAGACTAACTTCCTTACACCGGAAATGGTGCCTAACCCAGAAATTGCTCTCTGCCCCAGGAGTTCTCGCCAACCTCCCCAGCCAGAGAAGTTCTCCCACCTCCACAACTCAAGGCCAACATTCCCCAATTCAGGAATTGACTCCTGACCCGGAAGGTCCTCCACCACCCAACCCAGGAAGTCCTCCACAACCCAGAAAGTGCTCATCAAACTTCCCAACCGAGGAAGCTCCATTTATCCCCCTATCCTAAAAGTGCTCCCAACTTCGTTACCGCACGCATTTTTACTTTGTTCAACTTCAAGAAAAGTAATCTTCAACACCAATTCTGAAATAAAAACTTGTCATCGTCGTTAATGTGCTGTCCAATGGTCACATTGCTCAAGTTTGATCAGTACTACATAGCAAGGCATTATTTACATTGATCATTTACTCAGCATCATTTCAAAAATTAAGTAGATAATGTCAAATGTTTCATTCTATCCTGTATATTAATGCTATCCAATCAGGTAGATTATTCAGTACAAGTGGAGCTAGGTTATCAAAGTTTTATGACAACCTCTTTGCGTTTACATTTTATGGACATGATTATCATACACGAGCTGATTTCCTTTACACCATGTTTGACTGAAATATATGGCAATTTCCCTCTGAGAAGTGGAATGCCCCAAAATACCCTATTTTAGACCCCTAAAAGAGAAAATGGCTTAACCAGTGACCCTCAGGTCACACCCTGTCGGCATTACTCTTCCTCAATTCCGTTTTGACCGCCTTACTAAACGGACGCGTGTTACCGCAGCTCGTTATTAGCAGCCAAAATTATCTTATATATTGATACTGGACTGTTGTCGTCTCAAACGGAATACTCCTACTACTATACCAAGACTATCTGGATATTAGTGGATTATATACTGGATTTATACGCTCTACTTTGCGGAATAACGGCGACTTTTACGCCCGTCGGAGAGCTTTTAATGTGTATCCTTTTTTTGCCGCCCATGCGGTCATGTGATCTGTGTAGCGGGGGGAAAAAAGGTAAACAAGGGCAACCATTGCCGCACGTGTTGCGTGCTTTGGATGCCTTTCGTGTTTTGTGCCCTGTTTTGGTTTCTTGTAGTTGCCATACTATCAATAAAACCGTTCTATTGGGTGAGGTGTCTATTATTTTATTCTTACGCTTGTTGTATTTTAATAAAATATGTGAAAAAACTTGACTTTGGAAATTTTTTAACCTGTGGTGACTTTGTTACCGCGACGTAATCTTGTTCTCTTGTCTCCGCGTTGGCGGGCCGGTTCTTACCGCGGCACGCCTTGGTTTTTCATCCCCTCCTCGTTTTCGTTCCGGCACCGCCCAATCTGGCTAGCTTCCATCAAACGCCCCCCCACTTTTTCAGCGTCTTTTTCGCTTCCCGCACGCGACCCTCTTTCTTTCTTTCTCCGGCGTTAATTCGGGGCTTGCTTCCGTTGTCGCTTCCGTTTGGTGCTTGTTCTTTCGCGGTGGACCTTTCTGTTTTCAATGGTTCGCGCATTGAACACAGTTTCCCTGTTTTGTTTCGTCTAAGGGAAAGGGGGGGTGGTGTTTCGGCTTCCCGGTCCGAGGTTCTTCTCTTCCAAGGCAGCCCCCCGCTGCTTTGGGAGCACCTAAAGATGTTGTAGCTTCGGCTACTATGCTGTTGTAGGAGGGCGTTTCTCTCCTCGGGAGTTCCCGCCGTCTACCTCGCGCCGGCCGGCTGGCTCGCCTGGTCTAACCCTAGGGGCTTCTCCGGTCAGGCTAGCGCGGTCTGCTCTGCCTTTTTCCCTTGGGGATTTTGGCGGCTGCAGACATCCCGATATAGCAGCCTCGATTGCCCTAGCGTGCTAGTTCGGCCCGGACTCCCTCGGGCTTCTGATAGCACGCTTCCGGCCGCTGGCTCTCCTGATCTAGCTCATGCTTTATCGGTTCAGGCTAGCGTGGTCTTCTCTGGCCCATTCCCGGTGGGATTGGCGGCTGCATCCGTCCCGGTAGCGGTGGTGTGGCTATGTGACGCCCCGGGTTTTCCCGGGCCGATCCATCGCCAGGTACCGACACCCGTCGCTCGTGGTTTAGGGGTCCTCGTACTCTGCGACCGGCTGCCGTGGGTACCGGTGCTCGGGGCCTGAATTCTCTAGCCCTGAGGTGGGGGGGTTTTCCTCGGTTCCCCGTACGGGGCGCCGCGTGTGTCGTTTAGCTCACTGCTCCCGCATGGCTAGCCTGCTAGCCACGCGGTGTCAATCTGCTCGTTCTGCAATGCTTCACCAGGCCTTCACGGGCAAGGTGGGGCGCGCAGTGCTTCGCCAGGTTAGTCCCCGCTCACGCGGGGTACCGTGCGCGGTTTTACTGGTGCAGTTCGACCAGCACTGGTTCCCGCTACGGTCCAGCCGTTACGGCACACCCCACATGGCTAGCCTGCTATCCCCGCGGGTTAATCTGGCTCGTGCTGCATGCTTCACGGTCTCGGTGGGCGCGCAGCGCTTCGCCAGTTGGTCCCCGCTCACGTCGGGGATTCCGTGTGTGTTTACTGGTGCGGTTCGTCCGCGCTAGTTCCCGCTACGGTTCCCCGTTTCGGTACACCCCGTGGGTGTTTCCGTTCTCGGCGGGCCCTCGGTGGGGCAGCCTCCGGTGCTTGCCTCCGCGGGGGCTCGGTGCAGGCTGCAGCAGGCCCCTCTCGGGGCGCGCTGCTTGCCCGTGCCGTGCCTAGTCGCTATAAGTCCGGTCTCGCGGTTGTATATCTCGTGGCTCCGGGACTTCTCGGGGCCTTCTCCCCGCCTCGGGCGCGGATTACTCCCCCTTTATAGCGTCTCCACCTCTTCGGAGGTGATCGGCTTGGGGTTGATTGTTTCACCAACTCAATCCTCTTTTCCGCGCCTCCTTCCCACAGGGGTGCTCTGCATGGTGGCCGTTATCCGCCGTCTTGGCGTTGATTTCCGGTCTTAACCACAATGACTGGCCCCTCTGTACGGGAGCTGTTGCACCGGGTGTTGTTTGTTTCGACCTGTCTCCCTTGCGGGGATGTCGCGCCGCCTTGGCTCTCGGCATCCCCTCGTGGATGCTGTAGGTCTCGGCGGGTCTCTGGGGTGTCTACCCAAGTCTGCTCTTTGGCAGGGCTCCCCTATGGGGCGGCTTAGCCTGAGTGCTTCACCCCTGGCTGCATGTTGCCATTGCCTTGGGCTTGTGAGCCCTCCTCAGACTTGTGTATTCCCGGGGTTACCGCGTCTATGCTCCGACGTTGCTCTAGCTTCTGCATGCAGGGTCCCCCACCTTGGGGTTGCTCCTGCCTGCCTGTGGCTGGCCTAGCCCCCTCGGCCTGGGCATGGGGGCGCATCCCTGCGTGCTCTAGCCTGCAGCTTCGTCGGGGCCCGGACCTTAGCCTTTATGGCACTCTTCCCCCGTCTCCGCTGGGGTGCTTTCACTGGTCGGCTCCTTTGTAGCCTGGTAGCCTTGGGCCTGTCTGCTACCCTCCCATGGCTTTTCAGCTCTGGGTCGACGGCGCTTCCGTCCCTGCCTCTGTTGGGGGCTGACTA
Source organism: Ophioderma brevispina (assembly GCA_023653785.1). Lineage (NCBI taxonomy): Eukaryota > Metazoa > Echinodermata > Ophiuroidea > Amphilepidida > Ophiodermatidae > Ophioderma > Ophioderma brevispina. The sequence continues at coordinate 23,114 of JAMKCH010012803.1, forward strand.
TTGCTGCCCCGGTAGCCTAGCTCCTTCGCTGTGGCTATTTCTGGGCCTGCCTGTGCACCATCGGGGACTTGAGGCCCTGGTCTCTGCCAGTTCGGCGCTGGGCCAGTTAGGCCTTGGCTGTCCTGGCTCTTAGGCTCTGGCTGTTAGGCTACTGCTACTAGCCTGGTCCGCTGTCTCCCTGTGGGGAATCTTGGACTCGAGGCTGATGATGCAGCTTTCGCTGCTTCCCTCCTGGGGATCAGCTGGCCTAGCGCCGTCGCTCCCGAGTCGGGCCTAGTGACAGTGCCGTCTGGCGTTGTCCTCTTGGGTGGTCTAGACCATGTATCCAGCATGGGTGTGATACTGGTCTTTGGGTCGTTTAGCCCCCGACTTCCTGGGAGGTCGTGGCCTTTAGCCTGGTGGTCCTTTGCCTTTCGCCTTGGCCTAGGCCTTGGGGCTTTCATCGCCTAGCTTTTGCTACTCGACTTAGACCCTTCATCTCCATTCGGGGTAGCTGGCCCTGGTTCTTTCCCACGCACTTGGCTGGGCCTTTGTCGGGCCTAGCCTGGCCTCTGGCCAAGGGCTGATGCTCTGTTGCTTGGTGTGTTACCTTGCCTCCCTACAGGGTTTTTGAGCCTGGTCCTAGGCCGGTCTAGCGTGGCCCCTCCGGGGCTTCACTGGGCTGGCCTAGGCCTGGGGTAGGGGCCTTTATGTCCTTCTCCCGTACATCCCCTTACGGGGAACCTGAACACCGCGCTTGGCTGTTCTCCCTTGCCCTCCGTCCTAACTCTTGTGCGGGGCGAGACCTCGCCTACGTGCCGGCTGGTGCCCTCGGGGCCCAGCCTGCCTCTTGCCGGTCTCGGACTTTGGTCATTCAGTCTTGACGCTGATGCGCGGGTTCATTGTGGGCTTGGCTTTCCACCCAGGTGGATGCCCGCGCCCCCTCTGGGCTCTGTCCTGCGCTGGTGGTTTGGCTCCATTGTCTAACCTTACCTGTGCTCCCAGGCCTACTCCTGCGCCCCTTGGGGCTAGCCCTTGAGGTCGTTCGACTTCGCCTGGACTTCGCCTACTGTTGGGTCGGTCTCTTGACCGTGGGTCCTTTCTCCCGCTTGTTCGGGAGTTAGGGGCTGGCTTTTGACAGTTCTCGCACATTCCTTTGGCTTCCGGCTTGACAGCCGGGTCCGCTGTCCTCCTCGGGGGGACCTGGACACGGGTTTTTTTGGGTCGGCTCAACGGTGGCCCTCTTTTGGGGCTCGTTTTAAACGGGCTTAGCGTCGGGCCTCGTTCCGGCCTAACGTTTGGGGCTCGTCCGAGCCTAGCGTTGGGGCTCGTCCGGGCCTAGCTCGGTTCCTGGGCTTCATGCCCGGGGTGTGGCTCCGATTCGTCGGGGTCTGTCTAGGGGGTTCCCGCCCTCCCCTCCAGCGGTTTTCAGGCTCCTGTTGTTCAATCTCTTCACTTGCGGTTTTTTCTTTGCCACGCCTTCTTCCCAACTGAACTGCCTATTGGGAAGTCCCGCGACGTTGGTTTCCCTTGTTTGGTGGGTTCTTCGAACTCGTCCTTCACGGCGTCTTTTCTCTCAGTTATTCTTGGCAGTTGGCTTGTTCTTGTCTTCCCGCCGTGCCTTGGCGACTGGATCTTGTTGCCTTTTCCCCTTAGTACCCTCGGGTCCTGGGGGCACGTTCGGTTGCTCTTGCTCCTGTCTTTACGACCTGGGAGCCCATGACTCTCCTGGTCGGTCAAAGTTTGTGACCTGGACTTTAGAGTCCGGGTGGGAGCTCTCGCTCCCGGGTGGAATGTCTCTGGGGCGTAAACCCCCGCTGTGAGTCCATTCTTCATGATGCTGACGTCCTCGAGTCTGGTTGACGAGTTTGTACTCATCCCTTTTTCTTCAGAGGCTTTGGTGATCCCTTAATATAATAATCGGTATCTCGCCCGATCGGATAGCACCTCTCCGGTAGCTCTCTTCACTCTCTCCTTGGGAGTACTGTGTCGAAGCCGCGGTGCTGTCCGCAGACCTCTTCTTGTGGCATCCTTTTGCCCGTAGCCGGAGTTCGGCTACGCCAGCTACTTGTCTGCTGTCCGTTGTCTGGATTTTTCGGTCGACTAGCTCAGCCTACCACATCCTTCGGTTGTTCGGTTCGTCCTTCGGTGACGTTGGGTCGTTCCATTGACTCCTGCAAGGCTCCGTTTCTTACCCGAAGCTAGTTCACCCTTCTTGGATTGAGTTCTAATCGTCGAGTTTCTTGGTCGGGAGCCCCCCCCAATCGCTTTTGGTAGTGGCGTCGTCTACCCTCTCCTTTATTATCTTCGGGGTCCTTCGGATCAGTGGTCAACCTTATCTCTCTGCCCTCCACGGGGCTGGGGCCTTTAGCCTTCCGTCAGTCTCTCTCACCTTTATTTCTCCCCCCGGGCCTCTCTGCTTGGGGTTCATCCTGTGGTTTCTGATCGGACCCCCTCTCTAGGGCCCGCTCCTCCTCCGTTTTTTTGGTTAGTAGGGCCTCTTTGCCCGGCGTCTTTTACGCGGGTCCGCCTTGCGCTTCTTCTGTTCCCCTCCCTCGATCCTCAGTTGTTTTCGCAGGCTGTAGCCTTGTTCCTCCGCCTTTGCCGCGGGGTCTTCGGGCCCTTTGTCCAGGGCCCTTTGTCCCCTTTTCAATGTTGACTTCCCTCTTCCAGGCCCGCCCCACAACAAGATATGTGCCATGCGTCCGTGTGGGCTCTGAGCCAAAACGAATTTGGAAAGTAATGGCCGACGGGTGTGACCTTGGGTCACTGGTTGAGACCATTTTCTCTTTTAGGGGTGCTAAAACAGGTATTTGGGGATCCATTTCTCGGGAGGGAAATGCATATATTTCAATCAACATTGGAAAGGAAATCGGCCTCAGTATATGATTTATAAAACATAAGGTGTTTTTGAATAATTTGCTGCATGGCGCATAGTTGTGAACAAACACTCATTCTGGTTGGTTTTTGGAAGTATCCGATTGATTGGGATTATTAACAGGAAGTAAATGATGTATTTTGAAAGGATGATATTTTAAACTACTAGGGCAAATGGTTTCTGCGCAAATATCGTCATTTGAATGCAGTAAGGTATAAGTGCAATAGCTGTCAGATCTGTGTGCTGTCATGTATGAGGATAACTCAATTTATGCTCTTTGAGTCAGTGGCTCTGGAACAGTTGCATGAAGAACCATTTCAAGTACTGACCAAAGACTGCATAATAGTAGTTTGATGGGAATTCTGAAAATGGCCCCCCCCTCCCCCCCCCCAGCTATTGCACTTAGACTTTCTTGCACTCAACTGCCTATATATAAATGAGCGTATGGAACAAATGAGGTTTAATGTCTAAGCAACAGGTTTTTTTATATTTTAAAAAAACCCAAAGCCCTTCAGGAAGATTCCTTAGATGAAAATACAAGCTTCAACTAAAAACAATAAAATGATCTGTTGATATGCATGTAAGGATTTGTGAAGTACAAAGTCACTGGGTGCACGTTGTCTAATTCTTAAGCAGTCCGAACATGTGGTGTACAATACCCAAAAGTTGCCTTCCAGGTGACGGACAGGTACCATGATGCCACTATACGCCATTTCTCTGTGCAGTGATGTCATAACCGTGATGCAGATTTTACACATGAATCAAAAACATTGATGCCTTGTGCAACACCATGTAAAAAACCCACTGTTGCTTCAAGTCAGCAGGAGCAGTTTACTGGTACGACCAACAAATCTTGGCACGAAGTCACGGCACAGAGGTAGGAAAACGAGTACCCTCAGGTCCCATGAGATACTTCATAGAAGTCTTGTTTCACAGACTGAAAACCAAGCGCTTGAAGTGCCGGACTTGCATGTTGTGTGGATTGTAATCAGTCGGTTTCTGCTGCCGTAAAAACCCTTTCAGCTAGCATTCACAAGCTTCACAATCCTGTGCTTCACACTCAGTTCTTTCTGACAAAGCAAAACCTGGTCTTTGACAAAGAATCCAGGTTTCTTGTAGAAAGAAACTGAGTGTGAAGCACGCAAAACCTGAGTCTTGACCAAAGACTCAGGTTTTGCTTTGTAGAAAGAAACTGAGTGGGAAGCACAGCAAAACCTGAGTCTTTGACAAAGACTCAGGTTTCTGCGTTGTTGTAGAAAGAAACGAGTGTGATGAAGCACAGCAAAACCTGATATTTGACAAAGAATCAGGTTTTGCTTTGTAGAAAGAAACTGAGTGGCAAGCCACAGCAAAACCTGAGTCTTTGACAAAGGACTACCGTCACAGGTACTCTGCTACAGGTTGTATAGTAGATGAATTCGTGCATTAGAGGGTTGAAAAACAATCCATTGTTAACTTTATTTGAGATCATTTAGGCTTAGTAACTGTGATATTTGAATTGAGTATAACCAAAAAGTCTTATTCCAATAAAAATCTAGTATGCATGTGAAATAAATGATAGAACTACTCATAATAAAACAATGAGTTGAAGATAGCTTATTTGCTTGAGAGTACTGAAAGTTATTCCCATATAGGGACATGATTTGGTCCTGCATGTATACTATGTGGATGAAAAAATAACCCTCTTTTGTTCTGTGATATGGTCCCGTGTGGATGGTACTCCACTGGCATTTTCAAAGGTACTGCTATGAAGAATACAGCGGTGTTATCTAAGAAAAGACAAGAAACAGGCAGGATGTGAACTCTAAGCCAGAAAGGCAGCATTTGGAACCATATTTGAGTGATTAGCTGTAAGCCTATTGTAGATTTTACTAAATTCCAGATGTGAGCCTAGACAGAGTAGATTTGATTGGAGTAGATAAATGGAATGGATCAACTGTGTCATCTTTTTAAACCTTCATGTTGTCCATGGTACAATTATGAATCAATCATGATTAGTACTGAATTGTGCTTCTTTAAGAATATAAACTGTGTGAAATACAAAGATTTAGTTAGCAGTGTAGTTTTTTTTGACACATGTTGTTGATAATGAGAAAGTTAAACAGCTATCGTAGGTATTGACGTGAGAATGACAGCCGTGTACAGAAAGTGATTGTTTCATGAAATTCACGGCCAGGAAATTTGTTAAATGGAATCTTTGCACTTTATCCCTGTTTGAAATGTTTCACCTCTGACCCCAGACTATGCTGACTACATTAGACTAAAATGTATTGTATGAGACAATCAATATAAGGACTGCTTAAGTAGTCTATGGATATTTGAATACACAATGATATAGGAAATCTACATTCAAGCATATTGTAATAACACAAGTTGGAGTTACTTCTGGTGTCATAAATAAGGGTATAGCGGAGCGCCAGCTTTGAAAAGTGCTCTAGTTTTCGAGTTACCCCTCCTCCCTCCGTACAACAAAGCACAACCACCTTTATTTGAAAGATAAATATATGAGATTTAAGAATATGATGGTGTTGTTTGAAAATAGTTGGGGGCAGGGATGATTTCTAGGCCGAAAAGAAAGGCATTTGGGGCTGCAAATTAAGCGCAATTATTATTTTTTTTTATTTTTTTAAAGTAAAAATATTACATCTTATTTTTATGGTATGCTTTTGTTATTGATACAGGTTTTACACATTGCATAAAGAGTTCAGGTAATACTCGTTGTGGTGACATGTGATAAAAAAGGGTGTTTTTTAAGGAAAAAAAAGTGATTTTGGGGCTAAAATTCTAGACCTCTTTATATATTGTATAAACAGAAACCTATAATATAAATGTCAGAGATTGATAGTATTGCATTTCAGGATTGAAATTTGGTTTGCTAAGAAATTAATAATCTTGATAATTCTACGTTTTTAGCTCAAAAAACGTGATTTTTGACCCAAAAAACACCCCTGCCACCAAAGTTTTTGACCACAACCATCATTTTTTTAAATTATTTATTACTCTCTTTCGAATAGAAGTGGTTGCGTTTTTTGTACCGAGGGGAGGGGTTGTAGACAATTTTGCAGTCCAAACCGCTCCACTAGTAGACCTCTTAGATACATCATTTATGGTAACTTGTAGCATTGAGGAGTTATGTATACAATGTGTTGAAATGTTTGTCATGACTTGGTCAGTGTTCTTGGCTATTAAAATAAAAAAACTCATTTTTAGAAGGGTAAAAATTCAACAGAATTAAAAAAATATAATGGCAACATTTTGGCAACTATTCAGCTTTTAATAATAAAATCATCAACCCATGACATTCCACCATTTTGTTATGCATAACAGATAATTTCAATTTAGTTTTGTATTTTTGACATTGTCATTCTAAAACTACTTATTATTGTTATCTTAAGGTACCTTGAATAGTAATTATATCCCGTGTAAATTAGGACACATTAAGAGGAATACACAAAGCAAAGGTCATAATCATTCGTGCCTGAATTCTATTAATGAACCCTGTTCATACATCTGTACTCCAACATTCTATCAGCTGTTATTTTTACCACAATTGAAATATGATCATTTAACCATGGCAAGTATTAGTTTCCTCACTGTTTTGATTTGTCTGTCAAAGTTACAGTCTGATTAATAATTTGTTGGAGAGAATCGAACACATGCGAGCGTGGACTGCGTGAGCTAGGAAGAACATCACACCTCGTTTCGCGACATGTAATTGGTCGAAGAATGCACTGAACCCTCGCGTAGCTTGTTGCGCTTTACATGAGGTGTGCATATCTCCTGTCCAAGTAATTTTTTTAATCCCACTGTAGTCACAAAAGACTGTTTATAACTGGTGCAACAGCCAATCAGAAGTGTTTTACAATAACAGTATGTATTATCCTGATTTGCATAAAAATTTTAAAAAGATAAAAGCACCTCTAAATACTTGTCTAAGGATAAATTAAATCAACAAATTAAAACTTGTGTATTTTGAAAAAGACAAAGTTAAATGTGAGACGAAATATGAAGTACCATGGTTTTTAGTGATATTAACTCTAAATTATTGTTTCATTGTTTTTTTTAATTCCTTGGATCATTTCCGCTCTAGTAATGCGTGTTCAAGACCAATATGTGACCAAAGTTATAAAGCAAAAAAATCAATCCATTGTAATGTAGAACCTCTTTTCTAAAGGGACACAGAGACAGTTTATGATGCACACCCGTCAGTTTTTGTTTCAAAAACAGATTTATGGTCATTGTTCACCTTGAGCCAAAAAACGTCAATGACTGATGGTGTTTTACCAGAAAAGATTTATTTGTGCTTTGGCTGGTGCAGGGACTGTTTTCAATGAGTTCCTTTGACACAAATACAGGCGGCTTGAAATGTACACTGTTCTGCCTTGCATCTGCATGACCTGTTGCCTAATGCCCCTAAGCTATGAATTCATGCCTTTCAATGATTTATGCTCCGGATCCAATGAATCCATGCCCCTGATCAATGAATCCATGCCATCCCTGACATGAAGCCATGCCCGCTGATCAATGAATCATGCCCTGATAATGAATCCATGCCCCTGATCAATGAATCCATGCCCCACCCTGATCAATGAATCCATGCCCCTGATAATGAATCCATGCACTGATCTATGAATCATGCCCCTAATCAAGAATTCCAGCCACTATTCTAGAAATCTGCTCCGGATCTATGAATTCATTGCCACGAATCATCAATTTTGACCCAAAATTTATGTATTCATGCCTCCAATCTATGAATTCAATGGCCCCTAATCTATGATCATGCCCATAATCGGAATAATACCCCTAAGCTATTTGAGTTCATGCGCCAACTATCAATTCATGACCCGAATCTGTGAATTGCATTCCCCTCATCAATTCAGCCCCTCATCATTCATCCCCTTAGCATTCATTCCCCTTCAATTCATGCCTCTTATCAATGTAATTCCTTCATGCTCCTATACGTGTCATTATGCGTCTTTGCATCCCCACTAGCGTCTCGATCGTGACGCCAGCCTTTATTTCTCGCTGCGTAGCAATGCTATTGATTCCAAGCGATAGACGCAGCTATTCATGCTGCGCAACTAAAAGTCGCAGTGACATCACTTTCAACTTAAGATGAGACCAACTATAAGTCCTAATCTATGATTCATCCCCTAATCATTAATTCCTGCCCCGTAATATCTGAATTAATGCCCGAATATATTAAGTAATGCCCTAATTAATTATTCACAACCCCTTATCAATGACATTCCTGCCCCTAATCTCGGATTCCTGTCCGTAATCTATGAATTCAGCCCTAGTCCTGTGCATTCATGCGCCTAATCTATGTATTCATATTCCTATTTTCCTAATGATGAATCAGCCCCTAATCTCTGAACAGTAGAAAGTCGTATTTAAGAAACCGATTTCCGTAAAATTTACGGAAATCTGTTTTAGAAAACAAAAAAAAACAACAAACATAAAAATTTTAAATTACGGAATAATTTCAAAAATTTCAGCAGAACAATTTTGAAATTACGGGAAAAATTCTGTTTTAAACTACAATTATTTTCTCTCATATGAGAAAAATTTCTGTGAAATTACTCTCAAAGTGCGTTAATTGACAAATCTGTACATTACCCTAAAAGGTCTGGAAATTCTGCTGCCAGAAATTTACGAAAAGTCTTATAATTTTCAAAAATAGCGAGATGTGCTCCGTGGTCCCTTTAAGCGTGGTGTTCCCAATTGGTAATGTCAATGTTAACAAAACCAATATAACTTAAACAAGTAAAAGTCGCCAGTCTTAAATTTGTTCCATCTGCTAATCTTTTTGTTTGTTTACAGTGGTGCTAATAAAATTACAGATTGAATGTTTGACGACCCTCATTTGTATACTCAGTGATTGCATGTCATTCTTAACAATATTTATATCTCCATATAAGAGATATTTTCTGTGCCTAAAATACAAAGAGAGACAAACAGAATCTGATTTCAAATATGAGTTTGGTTTACATAATAATTTGTGTATAATAATACAAGTTAGATCAAAATGTTATATGGAAATGTAAGAAATATTGCACTCATGATGATCAAAGTTTAAAGACACTATCAGTGCTTTATCCGAAAGAGTAAAACTATTTGAAATTAGTTCAAAAGGAAGAAACGTCTTAGAATTCTTATAAGTTCCTTTTTCCAACTTAAGAATAGACAGAAAAGGAAGCAAACGGCAGTTTTCAAAGATACGAATCTCCATTCATTAAGTGTTGTTGTAGTAAGTGTCCGAAGGACAGTAATGACTAAAATTTCCGATTTTGCCCTTATTAGGGGCTTTTGGTCCTATAATTTGCAGGTGTGTTGCGATACCTATACTTGTTACCAAAATTCCAAAATTGATTTTTGATGAATTTTTCGATTTTCTGAATTATCAAATCACGCTGTGTCTTACTGCACGAACCATGATTGAAAGCTCGTACAAAGAGTTCCGTATGAAACATATTGAATACCACCACGATTTGGTTTTGACAAAATGAACTCATTAAAGGATAAACTAATCTTCATGCTCACCAAAAAAAAAACCCTTTAAAAAGTACCAAATATGCAAGACCAAAATAAAGGCATCCACACTGCAAAATAAGCATTGTTTCAAAATTGTTCTACTATTTGACAAACTTTATAAGAACCCAAATGTGTTCCAAATCCTGAAAATGGTATGTTGGACCCAACTTCATGAACAAAGATGCCTGTTCAGTATAATCCCACTCTTGAGACATAATATAACTCGATCTGAATCTCAATTTTGGGGATGTCCCTCGCCCTCCTGAATTTACGCTTTTGGCTTGTGGCCTCTTCAATCCAATCTTATCTCTATAATCACCATCATTTTAAAGTTCTCGGATCCGGAAGCAAGTCCTCAGTGATCTTTCTTTTACATCCACTTGCCAGGGACTTCCGTCGTCAGCTCCAAGATTTGCAGCATTCACAACACACTTCCACTCTGTTAAGATCCGTAAACGGACACTCTGAGTGTCGCTACTTCATCAACAACACAATCTAAATTGGACACAAGTTCATCAATTCTATTCATGCATTTCGTCAGACGTTTGGTGATATCTCGCATCTGGTTCATGCGCCACTGTCTTTTCAGTGAAGTAGACCAAGCAGTTCTCCAACTCCTTTGTTTGTCTTTAAGGATTTGGCGTTGCTTAGACTTCTTGTGCCTAGCTCTTTGGGAATCTAGTTTGAAAGTTTTTTATTGCTTGTCTCTTTCACAGTTGATTTGAGGGAGTCGTAACGTTGTGTAGTCGTATATACTCGATCGCAGTCGGCTCCCTCCTCTTGGTATATTTCAAAGTTGCCTTTTACCTTCGCATGTCTGAGCCGCTCCCCGTACACACTTGGTCAATGTCGGATCAGCAAAGACTAGTATCAAGCGTAAGTACATAACACTGTGAAAATGGTTGTAGTTGGTCGGAGATCGGTAAGCTACGTTATGAATGAAATAATATTCCATTATTTTCTGTAAATTAGGCAAAAACAGTAATATCGAGAATAATAATATAAAAATCTGATATAGCGCCTAATGCAGAGGCCTCTAGGGGCTTCACATAGAAAGGGCAATGTTATCATTTTTTTTTTTTTTTTAAATTTTAACTATATACAAATACAAAAACAGAGATAAAATCCTAATGTTAAAAAACTGATATACATCAACTATACACACTTTAAAACATTAACTCAGATAAATTTAAGTAGAAATTCAAAACATTTGTATATTGTGACCAAACCGATAAGAGAAAGACAACCCAGTTACCTCCAATACTAGAACATATGGGGATATGCCTGAATCGTCAGCTGTGATGATTGTGTGTATGTACCCATAGCGACATCGGTAAAGTCTCTGATCTTTCTGGATTCAGATGCATCGACCCTACCTAAATAATCTGATGAAAACAACAACTATCCTAGGGAACCGGATTGGAGTGAAGGTAGAGAAAAGAAAAAAAGGAAGGAAAAAGATAAGGCTCTCGGTGGTGGATACTATTCTATTTGTTAATATCGATGGATAACTCAGAAAAAGATCTAGCAGGTGACATGCCGGGGATGGCCTTCTAGGCGAGAAGCAGAATGTTAAAAACTGCCCTCTGATTAATTGGAAGCCAATGTAGTGGGTAGATAGTAGAGAGCTGGTGTGATATGTTCTCATCAACAGATTTTAAGGACAAGGCGGGCAGCTACATTTTGAACTCGCTGAACCTTGGCCAATTTCTCTTTCTGGAAGGCCATAAAGCAAGGAATTGCAGGAATCCAGCCTAGATGTAACAAAGGCGTGGACCAATCTGATGGTAGATTTTTCATCAAGGTACTGTCGAAACTGCCCAATTTTCCTTATTGAGAGCCAAGCAGCTTTGCATAAGCTGTTAACATGATTGATCATTCTTAGTGATGAGTCTAAGATGACACCAAGGTTCCGTGCATCAGCTGACGGATGTATAACCGAATTGCCAATGATCATAGTTGGCTGAGAGTTGCAAGCCGATCTGTTAAAATGAGAGCGAAAGTACAACATCTCTGTTGTCTTGTCATTTAATATCAGCTTGTTGGATTTACACCTGATCTGCACTGATCTGCCACATGCACTGCGTCAATCTTTTTAATTGGCCTGCTTAAAAAAAGGCTACTCAGAGATTTTGAAATATAATTTTTGAGTGTAATAATTAAAAATAGTCACTATACTTCGTCCGGCCTGAACTAAGGAGTGACGTCATAGCTTTCACGCAGTCATAAACGCGCGAATCGCAGTAAGCTGCAGCTGCAACGCTAGCATACAAAGCCGCCGTGCGAGATATACATGCACAATACTGCGCGAAAGCTATGACATCACTCCTTATACTCTGTAAACCTAGAAGTACAAAGTAATCAAACTCCCACACCAGTCTCACAAGGAATGCCTGGTATTTGTCGACTTATATGACCAGTATTTTGTGTATCAGTGTAAGAGATTTGTTTTGTTCTACATCATGCGCTGTGTCTTTAACGCGCGCGATTTAGACTGCGCCTAAGAGTGTATAAGCGCGTTTTGCAGTAAGGCGCGATAATACTGCGCAGCGCATCGATTAATTTACTTTGTACTTTGAAGTTTATGAAGTATAGTTCAGGCCGGACAAAGTATAGAACTAAAGATACTAACCTAAAATGCACAATTCCAAAGTTTGAGATGAATTGTATTTTTGGTTTTGATGCAGTAAACATGTATATTATTACGCCACATACTACTGTTTAATCCCAAAATACGACTCCGGAATTTTCTACAAAGTTGTGATTCTCTATATGAAGGACTTTGATTTGAGCTTAGCTATTTCACACAGTGATTAGTATAGTACAAGCATTATGTATATGCAAAAAGCATTATTTGTTTGAAAATTGAGGGCGCTCTCCTTGGGAAATCTCTGAGTCAGCCTTTAACGATCCCGAGGGTGGAAAGTCAAGTAGAGCTGGGTGTCATCAGCGTAAACAACAGATTGAATACCGTGGGCATTGATGATATCCTGTAGTGGGACACTGAACAATATGAAGTCAATAGGTCCAGTAACAGAGCCCTGTGGGACTCCACAATCTACCACCACAGGATCTGATGAAGCACCTCTGACTGATATAGATTGAGTTCCTCCATCTAGGTATGACGAGAACCAACTTTTATGCTTTTCCAGTTATCCATCTAGGTATGACGAGAACCAACTTAAAATGCTTTTCGAGTTATCCCATACCATTCAGTTAGACGGGTTAGGTCAAGTCAGGTGCTGGAGACCTGGCGAATCCCATCTACTATTTAGCTAATTGACAAGATGAATAGTTCACAACGTAGCACCAGGGTTGAAGCCCCTGATTTAAAGTCTGCGCATCCTGAGTCAACATTGGTCTATACCAATACATATGATGGGTTGGTCCTGAAAGCCTACTGGACGGTCCAACCCTGATATTGACAAAAGATGCATGGACAACTTTTTTAGACGCAAAAATGCTTTCATCATCAGGACATTTAATGTCCAGACACTGTCAACAACAGCCAAGAAAGAAGAACTTGTACATGAAGCACAACTGTATGATATCAATGTCATCTGCATTAACAGAACACACCGCCAATTGGGACACAGTTAAACCCTACTACAAGAGAATATCCAGGGATATTGCATTATTACAGCTTGCCTGGAAGACAAGAGAAATTCAGCTACAGGAGGTGTGGGGTTCTCTTATCACCCAAAGGCTTCAAGTCAGTGCCAAACCTTGTCAACTTAATGGCGCAGCTTGAAGTTTACATGATGGGCAATTCCTGAAAAACAAACGTCATTTGCTGTTTTCAGCCCCAACAATGACTATAAAGAAGCAACGGTCTCTCACTTTTACCATGAACATTCCCACTGCCACAGTACAGTTCCAGCCCATAATCTTCTTACATCCCTGGAAATTACAACGCTAAGCTTGGGCCCGACGAAGCGCTGTTCACTTGCACCAAGGTCACACAGAAATGGAATGTACATGAGGGACTTCATGGAACAGTTAACCTTGTGCCCAACTTACCATCAAAATTCCACAATCAAAGCAGGTTAGATGTGACACACCCGCCGCCCAAATGAAGAACTTGTCACAATAATGGACTATACAGGGTGAGTAAAAAAAAAAAGTGACCCCGGTTGTGTCCGCCATTTTGAGTTTTTAAATAATGTATATATACGTATGGAGATCATCGAAAGCCTATTTAAATCTTTAATTGGCTGCCAAGATAATTCCAATCGGTAAAGTATAGGCCGAGCTACAGTCTTTTGAATCAAGCATAGAGGTTTTCACCCTAACCACGGATTCCCATTGAATGCACGGCGCCCAAACAAGCAAATGGTGATTCTGTGACAGTGCAGAAAAATCGCCTGTGGATTCAAAGGACCTAACTCGTCTATACCTAAACAAGGTGACATGACTCTTTGACAGCAAATAAAGATAATGAACTAAGCTTTAAGATGAGATCCAATGTTGGATATATGTTACTGGAAAATTCAAAATGCGGACACAAATTTTAGGGTCAAGTTTTTGTTGACTCACCCGTATTATGGTCAGAAGACGTGGATTAACAGCAATTTAAGAACTCAAGAGCCACAACACTTTTGAAGCTGTTAAGTCTGATCACAGAATTGTCTCTTGCAGGAGCCAGATAAGTTATCGTCAGAGTAAACCCCCTCCCAGAGATCCCGTGAAAACAATTGACTGGAGGAAGGTAGTGGGGGATACAAAGCTTTGTGAGCAGTATACTGTAGCAGTACATAACAGGTTCAACACTCTTGTTGATGAGCTTGAAGACAACTCCAGCGCAGTATATGATGTCCTCACTTCAGCCAACAAGGAAATGGCATTGGAGATTCTACCTAGAAGAAAGAAGAAGACTACTGCCTTTGCCTCAAACGACAAAGTCAGCAAAGCCAGAGAAAAGCTGAAGTCTGCAGCCAAGAAGCACCGTACTAAATCCACCAGAAGCTCCAAGTAGAACCTTGATGCTGCTAAGGCTGCACTAGATGATGCTTACAATGTGGTACTTGAGGAGCATGTTAAGTCCAAGGCTGAAGCACTTGACGCCCTACATCTTGAAAACAAGCATGCTGCTGCCTGGGAGACCTTGAGGGAGCTGACCGATAAGAAGGCCACCCCACCTATAAGAATCAAAGGTGAAACAACTGAAGAGCGCCTTGACACGTGGTTTCAGCACTTTAGTTCTCTACTTGGCAAGCCAGTTCAGAATAACACTAACCTTGATGAACCTTTCTTCAATCACAAGATAGCAGACACCCTTCCATCCAGACTGGACCTTTCACTATAGAGGAGCTTCAGATTTGCCTGAAGAAACTGAACAACACCAAGACACCTGGTCCTGACAACATTCCTGCAGTAGTCTGGAAGAATCCACTATTTTGTAACAACACCTACATGGGAAACAAACCAGCTGCCTTTTCAACATCATTCATTATTCCTCTACCAAAGAAAGGCGACCTCCAACAACCCCAAAACTACAGAGGAATCACACTGTCACCACTGGCCTCTAAGATCTACAACTCCATGCTGTTCAATAGAATCACTCCTCACATAGATCCCATTCTCAGACGAAACCAGAACGGTTTTCGCAAAGGCAGATCAACACTACCTCAGATACTTGCCCTCAGAAGGATCATAGAAGAGTTGGGAATTTCCAAGAGAAAAGCTTCAATTGTGTTTGTAGATTTTCCAAGGCTTTTGACAGTGTAAACAGGGATGTAATGCTGCATATTCTCGCTAACTACGGTGTCCCAGATGAGACTGTCAAGGCAATTGCCATCATGTATGATAACCCATATAGCTTTGTGCAGACCATGGACATGGATGGGCCCACAAAGGAGTTCCTAACAACTACTGGAATCCTCCAAGGAGATACTCTTGCTCCCTATCTCTTTGTAGTCGTGGTTGATTACATCCTCAGACAGAATCTTGACATCATGAACGACAAAGGACTCACCATTAAACCCAAGCGTTCTAGACGTCACCAAAGTCAGTATCTCACAGACCTTGACTACGCAGATGATCTAGCTCTAACAGCTGATCTGATATGTGGTGCACAAGATCTACTAACATCACTTGAGAATGCTGCAGACAAAGTCGGCCTACATCTAAATGCCAAGAAGACTGAATGACTGTCAATGAGGAAGATGATCATCAACCTATCTGCACAATAGATGATAGCCAACTCAAAGAGGTCAAGGACTTCAAGTATCTAGGGTCCTATGTTGCCGACAGCAAGAAAGACTTCCTGTGACGCAAATGACAAGCTTGGAATGCCTGCAATAAACTACACCACTTATGGCAATCTGGTATCTCTAATTCAACCAAGCTGAAATTCTTTGGAGCCTGTGTAGAGAGTATCCTGTTATATGGATCTGAGACCTGGACCATGAAGAAAAAGCTACAGGATAGACTGGATGGCACCTACACCAAGATTCTTATGCGAGTACAAAACATATCATGACGTGAGCACAAGACCAAAGCACATATATATGGAGATATCCCTCCAATTTCATCTTCTGTTGCCCAACGCCGTGCACGATTTGCCGGTCACTGTCATCGTGCAGTTGATCAAGTAGTCTCAGACGTCACATGTTGGAAGTTACCATGCCAAAACAGGGGTCGTCGCCCCTTTAACTACATTGATGTGATTGCTGGAGACATCCAGCAGGATCCATCTGACATCCCCAACTTAATGACAAACAGGGACATTTGGCGCTACATGGTGAACAGCATCTCGGCTGCGGCCGTTAGATAGATATAGAGAAGTCAAGTAACACTAGCACAGCCTCTTTTTGTTTGTCAAGAGCAGTCAGGATGTCATTCTGCACCCCTAACAGAGCAGTCTCAGTACTGTGATATTGCCGGTGTAAAGAAATTGAGTGTCCCCCATGAGAGTGTCCTAGCTACCATAGCAACATGTACGGAATAAACCGTGACCTTGTATACGAGGCCATTTGGGTACAGTGCTGAAACAAACGATGCATACAGCACTCAGTGGCGAACACAATAGACAGATGGGTGGTAGGACACTCAGTCATGCGGACACGGTAGTTTATGACACCGGTATGCCGACTGCATCGGAACATGGAGATCATTATCGATGAGATAAGTCTGCAACTGATTCACTGCTCTTTCAATCACCTTTCCGAGAAATGGCAGATTGGATATAGGCGTTAATTTGAGAAGATGTTGGTGTCCAAGCCAGATTTCTTCTGCAGCGGGATGACAGATGCATGCTTGAGAGCTTTAGGAAATACGCCCGAAGACAAGTTGGCAATCGTTGTTATGACTAGTAACAGATCATCTAGACATAATTTTAAGAGACCAGCTGTTAAAGGGTCTAAGGTGCAGGACTTGATCGATGCTGATTTGATGGATTTCAATACCTCCTCTTCAGACACTGTAGAAAAGTAGCTGAAGGTGCTTTGGCATGGCTCTGTTAGTTCAACGGACATAGAGGCAGTAGTAGTACTTATCATGTAGACTGTTACGCAGCTTCTTGATCTTCTTGTAAAAAAAATCTGCAAAACTGTCATCAAGATCTTTTGGCAGGTAGCGGTCGTTCCACTTTGGGAGATGTTAAATTACTGACTACACGGAAAAGGCCCCGTTGATCACATGTAGTAATCTGGTTGTTATGATACTCTGTCTTGGCTTTAGAAAGAAGAGAGTTGTATTTAGAACACTGATCTTTGTAAGCCTCTTTGCATACTGTGAGATTAGGGAAACCGTGAATATACGGGGAAATGCTTGTACAAAAAAAGGAAACCTTCAGAGTGTCAGATTTCTGACACCCAAAAAATCTTATGGCTGATTGAAAATTTGTACCACTTTTTCATTTTATCCACGGATTGTTACTCTTCAAGTCGTGTTTTAGGACCATACCACCGTCTCCAAGATATTCTTTGGGTTTATGGGTTCTTTGTTTTTGCGAAAAAGAGGGTTCAGTTCTGATATCGAAAAAGGTGAGTTCAATTATTAACTTTCCAAAGATTCTTCCATTCTTCTTTAGAGCTGCTTCGGCCCCCAACTTGGGAAAAGTTGGTTGCCCTCTAAGGACCGGGAATGGAAAGCTTGTGTTCTTTTCTTTCATCCTGTAAATAACATTTGGAATTTTTAAATTTTTCTTTTTACAACATATTGTCCGTCGGGATGTTGCAAAGGCCGCGGTTATTCTGTTGCGAAGATCCTGCTCAAGAGTTGACTCCGCTAAGGGGGACTTCGGGCACCTAGGGGGGGAAAAAATTTAAAGAGTGAAGTGTATGTACAGAAAGCCCCACCAGGGCAAACTTGCCAGTATCGATTATTGAAATGGAAAAAGGAGAAGCGCAAGCGGCATCCGTCTTTCATGGTTCTTAGAGGCAAGGCCAAGTTGGGGGGGGGGCCAGAGCAGCACAGTAAAGAAGGGCAGATCTTGGAAAATTCGAATAATTGAAACGTAACCTTTCACTAATCAGAACTGATTCTTGTCGCAAAAAACAAAAAAAGAAAAAAAAACATTAAAACGAAAAGAATGGCTGGGAGAAAAAAGAAGGGTTTTGTATGTTCTACAAGAACAGCTCGACAGTAAAAACTCCGTGGATTTAAAAATGAAAAAGTAGTAACAAATTTTCAATTTCGCCCATAACGCGGTTTGCAGTGATGGGTGGTTCCTTTTTGAAAATATTTTTCGGTGTCAGAAAACCTACTGGACATTACACTTTTCAGGATGGTTATTAATGTGTATGGTTACCTTTTGATCCGTGAAATTAGAGGGGCACTTTGCGGGTTTGGGCCCCCCTTTCTTTTTGAGGGACAAACCGGTTAACAATTCTAAAGAAGGGAGCCTATAGAAAAACTAGTAATTGACAAAGTATAGAACTTCAACAAATTTTAGGTATAAGTTTAAGGTAGCGAATTGTTTCCCTCCTTGGTAAAAATTTTTCGGGTTGTGGTCCGAACATCCCGATGAACCACCCAGCCCTACCAGACAAAAATTTAAGGACCACCCCCCCCCCACTTTCTTTTCAAGCCTTCGTGGTGGGGATGAATTTGCCCACTGTATATTCTGTGGCGGGTTTGTAATGAGGTGTTTCCCATCGGCAAACCTTTTCTGTTTTCTCTGGTTCTCCCCTATGTTCCCGCGTACCGTTTTCGTTTGCATTTCCGTGAAGAGCCGGTAATAGACTGCGAATAGAGCGTCCGAGATAAGTCCAACGTGTTTCTCTGCCACATACTCATAAACTTTTCCAAATGCAGGAAAATATCTGGACGGGCTGATTTAGTCTTTGGGGGATATTTTGTTTCCATGGGAATGAGGACTTGCCCTGATTTTGGCCAAACTGTCATCAGCATGTACGGCCGAAAAAAAACCATATAAGCAGGACGGACTTAGATAATTCAACAACATCAATGAAATCAGTTGAAGTGTTTTTGTTCGTGTAGAGGAACGGTTGCTGGGCACCCCGACGCAGGCGTCTTTCTTGCGCGTGTGCGTAAACCAGTTTTCAGTTCAGGTTTATTGGAACATTACAAACCAAATAGGTAAGTCAAAGATATAAAGTTCCAATATGAGTACAGTTAAACATTTAAAAAAAAAAACATAAACAATTAAAATTCAGGATATTAATTATATTAGATATACAGCGGATTACACAGGCCCGGTGGGACAGGATTCGAGCACTGATCGAGCCGTGGGAAAATGCGTGAGCCAGGGAAAACCCAAATTGGCAAGGGACTTCTTCGCACTGCGGAATTGAGATAGAACCAATGCGGGGCGCAACTGCAAGCCAACACATAAACGCCAGCACCACGGCAATGCGCCAATTTTCAACCGTGGCGCCCCCGGGCTGTTTGGGGAGAGGGGCGCGAATGTAAAAAGGGAAAGTTTTACTTTCAAGCGCGGATAAAACAAAAAGCGAATATAATTTTTGCCTATTTGCTGATGAAACAAAACTCCGCGCAGGCGCAGGATAGCACCACACACATAAGCGCGCTGTAACCTTTACTTCCAAAAATAAATACTTCAAAATCCTGTGTAATGGATTAGTACAAAATCAGGTACCACAAGGCATAAAAACAGGCATAACATAACAACATTTATTACTCAGAAACAAAATTTAAAATTTATGGCATGGATAAAAAAACTTCCTCGTTGCGTGCGTGGCATCGCGCACGGTGCAACGCGCCACCGACGGCCATAAATCGAAAATTAGCTTCGGATTTACGACTTAGATATATCTAATGCAATACGTGACTCGAAGGCAGAGTTAAACAAAAATGTACAACCTGGTAATACTATCAAATTCTGTTCCACTCATTATAGTAATGAACATTTCATTATCTGACTACAACTGTCAAAATTATATACATGAGATAGGCTGGATATCATCGTAGCTCGTGTGGATTGGAAAGAAAGCGAAAGTCATAACAAGATGAAAATTCATCCTCAACGTCGTTTAAATTACAAAGTTTACATAGTCTGAGGTTAGATCGTTTTTGAGCCAGTCCTTTCTCAATCATTAAAGAGTGAGCGCTGTGATCCTAAGCCTAGTAAACTGTGATCTCAAGTCTCATTTTAAACAAGATAGTATAATTTTCAAGACAAAAATTTGTTTGAAGAGACAGTTTGAAGAGACAGTAAGAACGAGTTTTGGTTTTTGAATTGTTGAACTTACGTATACAGGGTTATCCAGAGCGTGTTATAAAAGTTTTAAGATTACCTAAAATATTATCATTTAAATTACAAGTTGTTAATATATTTGGTCTATTCCATACATCAAATCTTCTTGATAATAGTTAAGGTTTTTTTTCAAACCAGATGACCATGAAAATATACCTGTGTCACATTAGTTTTCTATTATTCGAAACAACGCACATCACAAATATGCGGCATATCCAGGGGCCTGGTAGTCCCCGCGCGCGTAGAACGTTTCTTGAAGCCCAGTTGAAAAACATAAAATGGCTGAACAGCGTGCGTATTTTCGTGCGCCTTAAAAAACGTTCGGCGCTCCGCAAATGGTAATCGCTGCGTCATGAGCAAATACACGGTGTTTGTTTCTTTATTGTTGGTCTGTCTGGTTTTCATTTTGTACAAAACAAACAACGAGTTTTGAAGTTAATTATTTGAGCATCTTTCTTCAAGTTCCCCGTTAATTTTGGCCCCCCCTCTCGCGCTACTTCTGGAGGTTTACAATATTTTAACCGTCTCTTCTTATAGGTCTGCAATTCAAAAAGTAGGTCTAGTCTGTATCAGACAAAGATAAGGACCCCAAACTGATGGTGAAAATTGGAAAATCAACATTGTGAAAGTAGGTTAACTGGAATAAGGTTTATAGAAATGAATCAATAAACAAATGCCGAAAAAATAAGTAATACCAAAATCAGTGAGAAAGAAGAATAGATTCATCTTTCTTTTCTTTACTGATTTTTTTTTGCCGACCGATAAGTAATTAAAAACAACAACAAAAAAGAGGGATGGAATAAATAGAAATTAAGAGGGATGAAAACACACCGAAATAATGGGGAAAAAGAAGAAAGCAAAGAGAAAGAATGAAAAATCAAAAATAAGAAACTAAAATGAGAAAAGAAAAACGCAATAACATTTTTTAAAGAAGGCAAACAGATAGAAAGGGGAAAATCAGTTACAACTGAAAAAAATCCTAGGCAAGTTCATGATTATGTTTGGTTGAAGCCTAAGATGAAATTATTTTTCATGCGACTATTGCTACAAAAGGCTATTGTTTATTTATTGTTTATGATCAATATATCTAACTTCAAACATTCATGTGATGTTTTCTCATGTGATCAATTTTTTTCGTGAATAACGTCTATTTTCAAACGTCTGGTGATATATCCATTTTTTTTTACTTCTAAATTTATATGCAGATGTAAATTTCGAACCCAAAGCCCAATTATCTGGGCTAGTTTTGCCTTCTCCAGTTATATAAATTATGAGTATTTAATCTGCTGGTCCTACTCAACGTGTCTGCAAGGTTTCGGTTGTTTATAAATTGATAGTTTGATTTTTGATAAAACAACACATAAAACTACGACGGGGAAAAAAAGAAAAGAAAAAGAAATGAAAGAAAGACAAACCAAATGAAAATAAAAAGAAGGAAAGATAAAAAGAAAAGATAAAAAGAACGAAAGAAGATGAAAAAAGCTTAAAAAGAAAAAAGAAAAAGAAGAAAAAAAACTCAAAAAGAAAAACGTCAAAACGAAAGAAAGAAAACTAAAAAGAGCAACGAAAACTAAATACAAAAAAGGAAAGAAAAGGAAAAACTAAGAAAAAGAAAACTAAAAAAAAGACAAGAAAACGAAAAAGAAAAGAAAAGTGAAAGAAAGTAAAGAAGAAAGAAAGAACTAAAAACAAAGCAAACTCGAAAGAAAGAGCTAACTAAAACAAAGAAAAAAGATAACTTGAAAGAAAGAACTAAAAACAAAGAAGAAAAACTTGAATGCAAAGACAAGAATAAAAACAGAATGAAAACTTGAAAGAAAGAACTAAAAACAAAGAAAGAACTGCTTCTCTTAGGCGTATTCCACAGGTCCATTAGTAAGGCTTGTGTGGGTGTCAGGACTTTATTCAACTGAGTTAAGCCAGAAAACTAAAAAGAAAGAAAACTAAAAAGAACCACTAAAAAATGAAAGAAACGAAAAAAGAAAGAAAGAACTAAAAACAAAGAAACACTGAAAGAAAGACAACTAAAAACAAAGAAAGCAAACTGAAAGAAGAAAAACTTGAAAGAAAGAACTAAAAACAAAGAAAGAAAACTTGAATGAAAGAAAGAACTAAAAACAGAAAGAAAACTTGAAAGAAAAACTAAAAACAAAGAAAGAGAACTTGAAAGAAAGAACAAAAAAAGAAAGAAAACTTGTGAAAGAACTAAAAAACAGAGAAGAAAACTGAAGAAGAACTAAATAACAAAGAAAGAAAAAAATTGAAAGAAAGCGAATGCATGAGAGAAAGATTAAAGAAAGACGAAAGGCCGACATGCATGAGAGAAGATGAAAAGAATTGAAAGAAAGGAATAATTGTTTGTCCATGTTAAAGTTCAAGTGAACATAAAAGCAAGCTGTCGGCCCTCAAAATAAGACAACAATGGCAAACATCAAAATCCACGCAGCACAAAACGTCTTGCGTACTATTTACCTTGCATTGCTACGTCCAAATCGCCCTGCTGAGACGCATACCCCAAAAATTTTAACCCAAATCGCTCGGGAATGCCGTAGCTGCGTACAAACAACTACGCCCGGCTTCATTCGAATCGGGCTAGTCGCCACTATTAGTAGAAATATAGACTCGGTTGCGATATCCCACAGCAATTTTTTACTTAGGTAACATTTTGGGAAACCGGTGTGAAAGCAGAATGATAGTCCGCTGGGAGCCATTGTCCGGGCACCATAGACGATAAAGGAAACAGGGGCGTTCGTAACCAGACTGAGCCGCCGGGGGGGGGGGGGGCAAGATCACGAGTTCCCAATTTTCATACGCCAATTTTGTTGTCACGTACGCCTCGCCGGTAGACCAATATTTTTTTCAGTCGGTTCGAAATTCTGAAGGGGGGGGGGCAATTTTTCCCTCTCCCCTTTCTCTTCTTCCTATTTCTCTCTTCTTTCCACTTTCCCTCTCTTGTTCCCCTTCTTTATATCTCCCTCTTTACTTCTCTGTTCCCCTTTTTTCTTTCTCTTGTTCTCTTCCTTCTCCCTTTTTGTCCTTGACATTTTTTGGCACCCCTTCCCCGATTTTTTGTGTCAGGGGGGGGCAGTTTTTTTCTTGCCCCCCCCCCCCGGCCACCCACTGGTTACGCCACTTGTAACGGAATAATAAAGAGTGAACTGATGTTGCGTGAAGAGTAAACTGATTTGAGTGCCCTATTCCTTAGGCCTCCAGTGGTAGCCTGACTGTGAGTACGCCGGACTATAATTAATTCTACACCGGTTCTCAAAAATCATACATTTTATTCTCATTAGATTGTAATTCAAGGTAATCTTTAACCTAATTTTGCGATCCTTATGGCTATTAAAAATACAACAAGAGGACTGGCACTACCACCGAGCTATATTTTCTAACTAGAGTGGCGACTAGACCGTTTCGAATGGAGCCGTGCGTAGTTGTGTACACACCTGCGCGGAGCAGGAGATTGCCCGGCATCCTCGAGAGATTTTGGGGTAAAAAATGTGGGTATGCGTGACAGCGGTGGCGATTTCGGCGACCAAATGGCAGCGTTAATAGTTCCGGACAGTTATGCTGCGTGGATTTTGATGTTCTCGCATTGTTGTTCTGATTTTCATGCCAACAGTTGCTTTTATGTTCGCCTTATTGACCTCGAACATCGACATAATCACATAAAAAATAAACAAGAATTGCAATTTAAGTCTTTTTTCTTTCAGCTTTCTCGCATGCGTCGTTTCTTTTTTCTTTCTTTCTTTTTGGTTTCTTTTTTTTAGTTTTCTTTCCTTTCAGTTTTTCTTTTTTTTATTTCTTCCTTTTCTTTCTTTTTAGTGTTCTTGCCTCTTTTTAGTTTCTTCTTTTTCTTTAGTTTCTTTCTTTTTTCTTCTTAGTTTAACATTTTCCTTTCTTTCATTTCATTTTATTTTTTTTATTTAGTTTATTCTTTTTCTTCTTGTTTTCTTTCTAATTTGCTTTCTTTTCAGGTTTTTCCTGTTAGTTTTCTTCTTTTCACGTTTTTCTTTTTAGTTTTCTTTTAGGAATTCACGAAGAACTTGAAAATACATGGGCAAAATTCAACCATGAGTGTTGAGTCACATCTATATTGATCATGCTAGGATTGCTTCAGATTTAAAACTTTTTATTTTTTTCTTTCTTTTTTTAATCATTATTATCATTCTTCTATTTCTTCTTCATTTATTACTCATTCGGGTTCTTTTTTCATCTTAATTTCTTTCTCGCTTCCTCTCTCTTATTGTTTTCTTTTTATTAAATAATTATAAGGGGCCAAAAAAAAAAACAAAAGAGAATAAAGAAATAATTTTTTTAAGTTCTGTTAGTTTTCTGTTTCAGTAGGGAAAACGGAAGAGGAAAAGGGGTGGGGGATTAATTCTGTTAGAAATACATAGTATTTTGTATTAGGCTTTTGTTTTAACATTTGTTATTGATTTTTACTACCTTATTCAAGGTAACTAGTTTCACAATGTTTGATTGCAATTTCGACTCGTGTTTAAAACGACTAAGTTTTTTTCTGATTCAGTTGTATTTCTTGTGAGTGTTAAATCGTTGATCTGATTACAGGCCTGTTTTTTGAAATGCAGATCTTTAAAAGACTTGTAATATTTCAAGAAGCTCCCCCTCCACATTTAGAAGAACCAAAATTAACGGGGAAAGAAAAATTCGGAGAAAGGAATTAACTTCACGTGTTTGTTTGTTTTGTACCAAATGAACACAGAAGACAAACAATAAAGAACAAAAATAATGCGTTAAAACAAAAAAAAAAATGGGTGGGTATTTTTTCTCAAGGACGCAGCGATTACAATGTGCGGAGCGCCGTAAGTTTTTAGGGCGAATATGAAAATACGCCGCGTAGCCATTTTGTTTTTTCAATTGGGCTTCAAAAAACATTCCAAGCGCGCGGGGACTACCGGCCCCTGGGCACTACCCACTGAGAAAAATCGAACAAACCCGCTGAACGCAAAGAACATTCACAACGAGACGCCAACGTGGCAGCGGGCAGGCGCACGAGTAGCAAAACGCAGTATGACGCACGCACATTAAACTCCAAACTCGGGGGTATTAACACCGCAGATTTGAAAATAGACAAATGTAGGGACCTACGCGTTGAAAGTTTGCTTGTTTTTAACACCATAGAAATAAGATTTCTATTTAAGGTATTAGGGACTCTGGAGTGAGAGTGTACTTGATTCTTTCCCCGTTCGTAAAAGCCAAATAACCTGGGAGGTTCTGTGGTAATGAATGTTCTGGCCGGGTTATTATTGAATACAATGGCAAGCTGTTGTTTAATAATGAACGCTTGAAAATGACACGCATGCATTTCAAAATTCGGGTCAGAGCACGCATGCATATTCAATCGGGTCCATAATGCACGAATGGCATTTCATATTTGAGGTAAGCGATGCATTCGCGAATATGAATTTTACGCGTGAGAAAACAAAAGAAAAACACTCGAAAAATAATGCTTAGGGGTTTATGAGTCAATAAATGACACTGCAAACCTTTATTTATATTATATTGACTTTAAAACAGCTTCATTTAATAAGAAAATGCATGGCGACCCATTATTGCACAAAATGGCAGTAAACAATGACCAATCAGTACTGCATTTCAATAATGGGCAGCAGACGGTAAGAGAATATGGAATCAAAACGTTTCCCGCCAAAACTTGTAATTCGGAGATTGCTTCAACATGGTTACCGAGCAAGATGAATAACCAATGTCACGCCTACCCGTTCACCGCCAGAGTTGCTCGATTCACGGGCTAGGGGCACAGAAGATTACAGCTCTGAACACTGGCGAATGTGTTCGTTATGGACGAGAGCCGCTCATGCTTGAACATCAAGATGGAGGCCGGGACAAAGGTTCGTCGATTACGTAGTGAGAACATCCGAGGTGACTTGTATTCAGGATAGACTCAAGGTGGTATGTATAGCGGCTCAGTGAGAGTGATGGTATGGGGCGGTTCTGCGGTATCTAGTATGGAGGAAAACGACACTGGTGGTGCCAGATGTAAACAGGAATGCCGCCGTGTACCTAAACATCTGGAAAACCACTGCCTGCCAATTCAAGACAGGGTTGATGCAAACATTTTCGGCTGCAAGACGTACGACAACGCCACGCCGCACAGGGCTGATTTGTAGTTGAGACATTTCTATATCTGTGGGCGATTCACCTTAGATATCATAAATAACTCACACGTAAGAATCATACCATAAAAAAACGCTCCCTCCCTAAAAAGCCCTGGGCTTTACCCCAAGTTTGGAAATCGGGGCCCCACATTCTCGAAAGTTGAGTGCCAAGTGCGAACCCCCCCCCATTCCACAAAAGTGGCAAAAGGTCCACTTTTTGATGATTTTTTTTTATAAAAAGATCAAAAATTTAGAGAACTATTGACAAGGAAAGTCCACTTTTTGGTGGTATGAAAATTTTCAAAAAGTCCAAGAAAAGGGACTCAATGTTAGGGGGTTAGATCCACTTTTACCAAAAATGGTCCACTTTTTGTGAAAAAATTCCACTTTCCGAAGTCTCGCACCCCCAATAAATCCTGAGTACGGCCATTGCCCCCCCCCCCCAATCTTAAATCGGTGGGTTAGTGTGGAGCTGAACAATGGCAGCTGGAACCGTGGTTTGGCGACGAACGAACTTGGGGGTGTCGCTATCAGACGATTCCATTGCGCGTAGGGCTCTACTCTGAGAACAAAGGTTAATCCTCGTGAAATTGCAACACTAAAAAGGTTTCATTCATAAATAAAAAACGATGGTTATGTACTACGTGGACCAAACCCTTTTCAGTCTTCAAAGATCTTCCCGAATCTTTAGAGAAATTTGAGTCTTCCATATAGACTTTGACGCAAATCCGAAAAAAAATCTGGGTGGGGGCTCAATGCTTGCTCTGTCCCGTCGATTATTTCGCGAGAGCGAGCTGGAAGAACCATTTTTGTCGGGTCCCGCTATTTGCGAGGAAAAATAAGGAAAAAGTGTGACGTGTGGGCCAAAGCCCCTTTAATTCTCAAATGCCCTTTATTTGCGGGGATTATGGAATCGCAGGAAAATTTGCTCGCTGGGATGTCCGATTATTCAAATTAGGGGGCATTTTCTGGCAGCAAATTGCCGGTGTCAAATAACGGTCAATTGACCGTAAATTTGAGAATTCACGGGCTTTTGCCTGCAAAATCACAGTCTTGTCCGTAGTTTTCTTATCGCAATACGGCAAATTTATACCCATTACGCCTTACAGTTACTTACGGGGTTACTGTAAACTTACGATTTCGGGTAATTGACAGTTATTTTACGGGACTTATGACTTCACTGGAAAATTTTTGCCATTTAAAGCAGTATCCAGCGGCGCTTTAATAAAACAAAAGTGTACCTATACGCTGTAAGACCTGAGACGAATAGACTGTGGGTATATACTCTAGACGAATATACTTTGGATATCTTCTAGCCCATTTTCTCCTTTTCATCATTATCAGGTTCCTTTTAGTCAACTGCCATTATATTACGAAAACAAAAAGAGGTTCTATATAGATTAGAGAGGCAAAACGTTACGTAATCTTAGACATTCTCACTCTCTCGCATGTTTTGCCGCCACAAAGAAAAACCTAGATACCAACCAATAGCAGAATTGCTGCCTCCAGCTTCTTCCACTACTGGTGGTGCCGCTTTGCATATTACACTAATCGGTAGTGATACAACTGAATGTATGTGTTAGAGGTGCCAGGTGTAAAATAGTGTACCTATCATTGTGCTCAGATCTCTTTTTTCTCATACTGCAAATGCGCGCTTTAGTGACAGATGATTCATTGGGGCGGTTTTATTTAAATCAAGACGACTGATGTGTCCTTTCATTCGTTTTTGTGTGGCCATGGTTAGGACAAAATTTAACCACCCAAGACACCCCATTAGGTTCATTTACGTCTAATCCGTCTAGACCGAATGGTATATATATACTTGGTATTACGTCTAGAACGAATATCCTTTGGTATATACGCTAGCCCTTTTTCCTTTTCCATCATTATCAATGGTTCTTCTTTTTTCACTGTCCATTATATTACGAAACCAAAGAGGTTCTACGATAGAGAGGCAAAACGTTACCTAATCTTTAGAACTGCACCGTCTCTCATTTTTTGCCGACCACAAAGAAAACCTAGGTACCAACAATAGAAAGCAATGGCTGCCTCCGCTTCTTCCACATACGGTGTGGTGCCGCTTTGCAAATAACACTAACCGGTATGATACATTCAATTATGTTTTAGAGGTGGCCAGGTGAAAAATAGTGTACCTTGGATCATTGTGCTCAATCTCTTTTTTTCTCAAATGCAATGCGCGCTTAGGTGCAAGAATGTAATTCATAGGCTGTTTATTTAAAAATCAAGACACTGATGTGTCATTTCTCCATTCGTTCCTTGTGCCATGGGTAGGACAAAATTTACCACCAATAGCAACCCAACATCCAACCAACTGATATTTGGTTGTCGGATTGTTTGTATCGAATTGACATTATGTGTGTAGACAAGCACCCAAACTGATAATTATCCGTGCAATATTCAAATGTCAGCGCCCACCGGACTACTGGTTTTTTGAAGCGTTTCATGTTCAAAACCCCCTTGACGAAACGGTCAGAGACCGGTTATCTAAACTTATGATATTTCACAGGAAACACCGTTATTTTTTTCCGAAGTTGGTTTCTGGACAACCTCCGGAGAAATCACGGTCTGATGATATTCATATTTTAACATAAGGACAATTGAACAAGGAAAATTCTAGAAACACCTCGCCTCAGGTGGTACAAAAAAAGAAATACCCAATATGAAGAACTCAATATAAAATCTAATAGTGAACACAGCTTTGCCATCTACTTGTTATCTTATCTGTCGATTACGATTCAGCCAAATAGTGACTCTAAGTTATCAAATTTCTTCTTCACTATTTTAAAGAGACAATCGAAACATTTTTTGTTTTTGCCCCTTTTTGTTGAAATAAACAAAGATTAATAAGCGGTACTCAATACAAAAGCTTATTTGTGATGTTCGATTACCATCTGCTGGTTAAGATAATATATTTATATCGACAACGAATCAGCCCAGATAGTGATTCAATCTTGGAAATCTTCAGGTAACTCAATACAAAAGCGTATTGTGATTGTCGGAATTATACCATGACCTCTGTTGTTAGATACTACATGTATATCGACAACGAATCAGCCAACAAGTCCTTGAAATCTTCATGACTCAATACAAGCTTATTGTGATTGTCCGGTTACCATCTGATGGTTAGCTAATGCATGTATATCGTCCACGAATCAGCCAAGATAGTGATTCAAAGTCATGGAATCTTCATGTGACTCAACAAAAGCTTATTGTGATTGTCGGATAACCGTCTTCTGTTTTAGGCCTCATACATGTATGTCGACACGAATAAGCCAAGCTAGTGATTTCAAGTCTTGGAAATGTTTTCAAAGAGACAATTTAAACACGTTGGCTTTACTTAAATAAACTGTAACAATTTTCTACCCATAACTCCATATCACTGAATACGGCGGGATTTAAAAAAAAATAAAAATTGAGGGAGAACGTATAACAAAGGAAATTTCTGGCCCACCACACCACTTTGTTTCTTTATCTCAATCGAGTGCTATGATAGCCTTCGTACATTGCCTATTTAAGATTGCCTATGATAGGATATCTTCTTTTTTTTTTCTTTTTAATTGAGGACATCACAACGAATGCCATAACCAACTTTTTACACAATGATTACCATTACAATTTGTAAGGAAAGTATATACCCACATGTATGCACAATAGAAACTCTGACATGTTGCACATATGCAAGGTCAAGAGGGCACCTTACTGGTTGCACTCCAGACACGCGCCGCACAACTACGCCAGAAAAAGCCATTCAAATAGTAAATAATAAAATAGTGGGCACAGTAAATCAGTTGAGCTCACTACAAGCATTGTGGGAAACGGATGGAATTGGGAATGCCAGCCAATAAGTTAGGAACATGAAAGTGTCATAGCCCGAAACGGCAGGATAGATCAGCGCCTCAGCGCCTCCTTCTCCCCACAAGTTTTCAAAAAGGATGCAACTCATCAGACCAAGAGAACTTTTTTGAATTCAATTTCCAGTCCGCTTCTCCATCATGTGCCTATAAACCGCTCTCAGTGCAACAAGCTGACCGTTTTTTCTCCATTCCCTTGCAACTTAGCCTGCGTAACAAGCAGTCGGTTAGTGCACCGCGGATAACTCTGTATCAATTCTTTAATTCGTCGTGGGTGTCAGACTCCGGGTCAGATATACGTGTGAAAGGGTTATTTGAACTGACCTATTAAATAGCCAAACCTGCCTACTAACGTACATTAGAACACGCTTATAACCCAGTCATAGGATAATCTTCTCAACAGATTGGACCATTTCTAACTCAGATCAGGCCTTCCTTGACGATAATTTATCTCTCAGAAGAGTAAACCTTTATCGACTAGTCCTTGTGTCGAACTCCTGCAACGTGACATAACACTCAATTGGTGTTTTTTAATTAAGAAAACGTACGCTGCTTCAAAATATTTTGAAAAAACGAATCTATATTTTCAATTTTTACTGAATCTTATTTAAAAAAATCGATTTTCGTTTCTTGGCCACGACGTATATATGTAAGATAACGAATTCAAAACACACCTTATGAAAAATAATGGAGTTTTGATAAGGTTCTGGCTTGCCTGTTAGACTCCGACCTAGCGGCTCGCCTAATGGCTCGCCGCTAGGTCGGATTCTAACTGGCTCGCCAGCCTTATCAAACACCATTATTTTAATAGCGATGTGCGTCTCATATTCTATTACATATTCGTCCTCAGGTTAGACCAAGTCCAATGTCGAGGTCAAAGCGCAGTGAATTAAGACAACGCCGCATGGAATTCTCTCTTACCACATATATCAAGAGTAATCCTGCAGGCTGGGTAGGCCCTATACTGTTGTCAATGCTGAAGGTTGTGACGATGAGGCTTGGCCACCAGTCGCCTGAGTCGATTCATATAGTGCATTAGCGCCCTCCCTCCATGCGAATTCCTCTCTCATTCTATATTCTTATCCAGTCTGCTTTATATCTACAATCCGGGAAAAATGGTTAGCACCTAAGGCCGTCTCTTTCAAAATCCCCCTCTCTCTCCCCTGTTCAATGTTGAGAGAGCACCTCATGTACTTACTCAACATCCTGGCCTGTCACTCTCTCCCACAGTGCATTGCTGGGGGGTGTTGAAGGATAGTCGAGGACAGATCCATCCTTCATTAAAACCAGGCATCATTCAACACGCCACACTGTAATAAGCACATATTTTAACATAACCCGGATTGTAGGCATTCGTGATTGATCCTTGAAATGTATGAAGACGTGGATTAAAGTTCCCCCATCATCTTAAAAGCGAGTTTTTCTTATGCCATTTGATGTATTCCTTCCTTTCCCCCATTGCGCCTCACGAAAGAGATTCCAACAGATGCAAGCATTAAGCCAACCGGAGACCTCTAAGAGATACTGTTACCAACCCCATACTTCTTGGTGGACCAATACGGGTCATCACTTGTAGCCTTATTTGTATGCTGCTCCTCGCTTATACGCTAATTTTGCCTCTGCGTAATGCGCGCCACTGATCTAAGTATCAAAGGCCCTTTGACCAATCCAAAAATTTCCCCATGTTGTTTCAATTCAGCTCTAGTGGCTTTAAAATAACTGCAACATTTAATACGAGCTCAATCTTTGTCTATACCCAAAAATGTTCATGAAAATATAACTTTCCATAGACTTATGTAGTGTATTTTGCTATTAACTTCACAATTTTTTTTATAATGGTTTTTATCTCAAAAACGAACGCCCTCAGTGACACTTATTTTTTTTTTAATTTAGTGTTCATATCGATCAAACCATATGTATTGCGAGTTTAAAAACAGAAAACATTGCGGACAATATATATGCTCCAACCCATTAATACGCAGATACCCCGATATGAGTTTTCAGTGCATTGAATCCGTTTTTTTTCTTCGGGGGTTAGTGCCGTGTTAGGGTTAGAACACGCAAATAAAGGGTCTGCGGGCCATCCCCCCCAAAAAAGAATCCGAAAACTGGAGGTTCTGCGTAAAATAAGTGTAATTGGCCCTCAACTATTTCTTGTTGGCCCTCTTTTTCAGAATATATCGCACAAGGAAGCCAAAATTAGTGATCGGCGCTACTTTCAATGTTCGACAGTATAGACGTTAGACATTGTTTATTCATACCCTCATCTTCCCATTATTATACAGTAAGGACCATACAATAAATTATCGAATATAGTGTTTAAACAATGGGAGAATTATACAGTGTTATATGCGTATACTATAATAATACAATAATCAACCAAATTTAAATCTATAATAATTATACTATCATTATTACGTATTGTAATACAGTTAAGATTTTGGTCATTTTACACAACGATTATAGAAGAGATAATCACTGTTGAAATAATAATAATGAGTATGGGAAGATGTGTTGGGAGGCCATTGAATCACATGACCTGTTAAGAGTGACCCCCACCCAGTAGAAATTGGGACTTCTGTGGGCATCAAGGCGGTACAAAAACAAAACAAGACAGGACAAAACAAACAGGTACAGGACCCGTGGGTTACTAGGAATGATTGTCATAATGTTGTATAATATCGGGTAAAACATAACGGTTGAGATGGGCGAATTCAGAGTTCTATATCATATATCGGGAAAAGTGCAGCGACTCAGCACAACGAACTGGGGGCCTAATAGAATGGGTACTAGGCTAAGATGTTGGCGGCAGCTACGTGTACCGATTAAAATTTGACTAGTATTATATCATGTTAAACCTGAGTAATGGTATGTATTTATACAATGGAGTGGCCCTCGAAAAGTTGCTGGAGTACTTGAGTGCCTGTTCTTCCTCCGCTATATTCCTTTACAAATTCTGAAAATGTGTGTTTCCTTTAGGATTTGTATAACAATCTTTTTTTTTTAATTCATTGAGTTTCCGTGGAATTATTTCGTTTCTTGACATGAGAAACTTCCATCATTGTGCTTTTATGTGATTTTGACCGACAATATGGTGCACTGACCACACTTGTTCAGGACAGAAGACTATTGCCATCGTTGATTTTTGCCTGGTTAAAAATTTATTTTTTTGTGTGCTGTCCCAGCTTATTTAAGCCCAGTATATCATCATTATCTATTATTATTATTGTCATTTTTCTCTATTTCTAATACCGTGACGCATTCACGCCGTAACTAGCTTACTAGCTAGATCCCTTATGACAATGGCAGTATACCACAAAAGATACCCTGCAATGGACCTTCATGTAGAGAGGGCACTTTTTACACATACCGGCTTTTATTATTGCGAATATTAATCAGGCAATAGATGGCTCACTTTATGATCCGCTAAAGGTTTGCGAAAGTTTCAGTGACCACTAATCCCCCTCGAATTGCCCAGGTCTGCCGCCCGTATGGTGAAGTGAAAATTCACGGGAGTAGTTATCGCGCCATCAATTGACCTGCATGAATAAGTGAAATTCTCACGGTTTATTAGTTGCGCGCCCTCTACCCTCAGCATTTTTTTCATCTTTCTCTTGCAATAGGCCTACTGTGGAAAAAGCCTACTGGCGGACAATGGTTAAGTAAAAAAACACACACCACAACACAATTGGAAAAAAAAGTAAACAAAAAACACAAAAACAACAAACAATGGGGAACTACAGAGTAGTCTAAGGAACATATGGGTCTGGAAATAAATATTGGGAAAAATATTTTAAGTCAACGATGCTCTAGGAGCATATTTGAAAATCTCCTGGACATATTTGAATGCCAATTCTCCAGGAGCATATTGGAATCCTTAGTTTAGATGGACAACATGGCATACTTTTAATGATTGGTAGTGTGCATTTTAAAAGTTTGATCCCTGTGTAAACAAAACTTGGGGCCCCATTGAAATGATACCACAATTTGTGAGAGTAGCTACCTCCCTAGCATTGATGTAGAGGGTCCATACTAACTACCAAAGGTGTCCAAAGCAACCTTTGCTGTAGTGGGAGGTAAACAAATTTCTTTAGTTTAAGGCCCCTATGATAATTCTGCTTCCGCTGTTAGAAAAATTGTTCCCATTTGGTGAGTCTGATTTCAGATTTGAAAAGCTTGGTTGTTGCACTAATCAATTCATCATAAAAATTACCCATGGACAAGTCTGCAGTTGTGCTAAGGTACCAGGTCTGTTCTTGTGTCGGGAGGGGAGGGGGTAGGACACGATCTGCCCATTTGGGCATTGGGGATTTCCATGCCTAAGAATAATGATGCTCATGGACAAGTCTATTTTGTGACTTATTGTTCAGTGGACCATATCTTGAGAACCACTCACCAAAATGAACAATTTTTTTTCAGGCAAGATGCTCAATTACCATTCTTTATGATTAAAATAAATCACAGAGATCAAATTAAAAAGAGTGGAAAAATATCACTCATTTTGGGTAAAGTTTTTATTTGGTCCCTGTTATGTGCTGTTCTGATAGAATTTAAGAGCACTTTTAAGAACATACATTTCAAGAAGACACATCTGACCAATCTGTATATGTATATAGACTTTTATGATCAATAAAAATATCTTGACCGAGACTATAAAATATCTTTACTACTGCTATGTTACATACTTATTAGATCAGTTGAAGTGTTAAAATGATTCAAAATAGAATTGGTGTTTTTATTTTAAATAATGCTTGATTTTTCTTCCCCTTTTTAAAAAGAGTTGGTAGGAATATTATAAACAATAACTTATCAAGTACTATACTGTAAAGTGGAGGAAAATTTTCGCGCGACATTAATTTTCGCACTTTTCGCGCACTTAGAGTAGCGCGAAATTAAAAACTCGCGAAAATGTTTAATTTGTGGTAGGTCATGTAGGATAGTAGCTGATGAAAAAGAGCGAATTTAAAACAAGCAAAAGGTTCAAAAATTACAGAAGAAACGCGAAAAAAAAAAATTACACGCGCGGCAAATTATCACTTTAACCAGTATTTGCTCATAAGTTCAGTGGCATCTCCCCAGGACAAGAGTTTGGTCAAAAAAAAGTTGGATGTGTTGGTGGGATTTGAGCAGTTTCCTTCAACTCATTCCAATCAGTTGGAACTCAATCCCCTGAATTGAGAAACCTCCCGGGAAAAGGTTGTAACTGTTACATGAATTATAAGAAGAATACTCCTTTTTGTCAGTATTATAAACTCCACAGGGCAAGGTATGCTATTGAAAGGCAGGTAGTTTTCTTGTAATTACATTAACCACCCTGAGCATATATTTACTGATTGATTGGTTAGCTTATAAGTTATAAGATTTTTTGGGTTATTAGCCAAATCACAGACATCGTAAGAAACTTAAAGAGACACTGGCACATTTTAAATAGTGCGCCCTCAAGATTTTTGTCAAAATCGATATTTTTGCATGGTTGTTAAGATTTGATTACGACCAAATCAGCGCCCTTAGGGTTAAACAGAACGATTTTATAATTAAATGACTCCGGCGACATTTATTCAGTCGACAACAGAAATGGCATTTAACACAAAAGAAAACACACGCTGGAGAGTTAATTCCCATGGCATGCAACCTGTTGGACAAGTTGGGACTGTGGTGGTTTTAATATCAATGAGTATGAGTCTATGATATGTAGTAGACACATTTGTTGATTAGCGTTTTTTATGGCAAACTTAAAGTGGGCCTTACAAAACCTGGAGTCTTTAGCCTTTATTAATCCCCTATATGTTTGGGGATGTGATTTGTATGGGTAAAATAGCTCTATTCTTCCAATGGCCTACTAAGACTATCATTTGCAAGCCAAATTGAAGAAATTTCATATTTTTTTAAAATGTGCCAGTGCTGCTTTAACGGTCCATGCTTACAGTTATATGGAAAGTTATGATGGACTTCCAGAATTGCCAGAATTTCAATGTAAAAATATCTAGATGAGGTCACACCAATCAGTACACATAAGTACAAAAGGTTTGGAATGCTGAAATTCAAACCCCGAAAGTAAAAAAGGCTTGAACTAAACAAAACTAACGGGCCATTCTCCGATAAGGTTCAAAAAGTGGTTTGTGCGTTGTCGCTCACAGTCATGCACAGTTTAAAGATTGGTTTTGCCTGTTAAAGGGATAGCAAGCGATATGCGAGGGAATCGAAAAAATGTGGAAATGCATTTGTTTTAACTTATAGACCTCAGGGAAAGTGTGTACAATTCCTTAAACTGCTTTAATGTAGAAGAACCAAACCACAAATAGTGAAACAATTAAGTATTTGAGGAAATTGTCATTCCCTTCTCCGCAAATAAACATACAGCGATGACATCTCAAAACCTACAAGAAACAGCTGATGTGGGGTACACGAAGCACAGAATGAACAAAGATCAAATAATTGTTTGTGTTGAGGTCAAACTGTATTGATTCATGGTTGTACAATATCACACTTAAAATCTGTGGTACTCACCGGGAAAGGGCTTTTTGATCTCAAGTCGGAATTTGATACGGCACGTTTATAGAAATATAGAAATTAAAGAATCAGAGAAAAAGTACTGCCTTGTTTTAATACACCGACTTTGAGCCAACCCACTGCAGGTTATGTGCATATCAATGCCAGTAACAAAAATACAAAACTATGATTTTTATGATTTTTTATAGTTTCGGATAAGCAAATCGCTGCTAATCCCTTAAGAATGAATATGTATGAAGATAAATTATACTTATGCATGTTCTGTGTTCTGAGGATATTAAAGTTTACGATTTTCAATGATTTTCAGGAATTCCTTATTGTTGATATTTGTCATTTTGGAGAGACCAAACTGAACACTTTATCGGGGGATGGGCCCGGGACATTTACATGAAAATGATGATTGATACGAAATGTCCGAGGCATATCAACGACACAAAAAATGAAGGAGGATTTGTTCCACGACGAAGTGACGGAAGGGTGGATTTTTTGACGGAAATTACCATCTCCCTGAGGAAGACATCTCCATTGAATTAAGTCACATGCGGGCACCGTACTGCATTTTGGTGGTAATGTCTTCTGGACATCTTGGCTATGAATTCTGGGGAATCTTTAATTTCACAATTGTCTTTGGCTACTCAAGTGTTATATCACATGAAGAGCCAACAGAGTACAATAAAGGTTCGTTCATTACTTTACTGCAATGCAGGCAGTGACTGTTGCCACTGCCGATATATCGATAACTTCTGCTGCAACTTGATGCAACCCACTGCCATGAATTTAAAAGAATTTAAACTTGGTTCAGTAAATGCATGGCAGTATCTTGGGCAGAGAGTGCTATTTGGCAATGCAACTCACTGCACTGCAGTGAAGTGTGAATGGACCTTAAGAAAGGTGGCCATCAGGGGGTTAAAGTTACAACTTTTACCATAGTGGTAATACAGTATACAAACTGGCAAAAGGGAAGTATGATGTAAGGAAATTAAATATAAAATACACTATTTTACCAAAAAAGGATGTCGGCTATAACGTCTGTTCCCGCTGTCTTTAAGGGAGTGCTAAGTATATGCATAATGGGTGTGGACCCACAGGAGAGGGTGTGGGACATGCTTAATTTCTTCTCCCTCACAGATAACCCAGCTCTTATTGTTAAGCCACCTGACATGTATATTAAATAAAAATCTGTCAAAACATGATACAAATACTTGGAATCAAAAATGCACACTACTGTTTTTTAATAAAGCCGGTATATTTACAAGAATATATAGAAGCAATATAAAAGCAATATGTGATCTAATTCAGTAAGGTCTTTGTCAGTAATGTTGAAATGGAAAAATATAGAAAAAAAGACATTACAAAACTTATTTTCTGAAACAAAACTTTTACAAGTAAGTAGACATAGGTTTCGATAGCTCAGCTTCAGAAAAATCAACAAGAGCAGACAGGCTAAGTGGGGATAAAAGTGCTCTACGGTTTTTGCTCAATCCCAAATTCCCAGACATTTTATGGGGTTCATGTGGTCAGTTACACCCTCATAGTTTTTTCTTTTTGGTGAGTTTTACATGGCTAGCAATGCTTAAAAGTGACATAGCTTGAAACACTATCAGTGAAAAAAGTGGGATTTCAGGAATATTCCTAATTTTAATTTTTGATAGATGTATTATTGACATTTTATCACAGACATCATTAAATGTTTATGTCATAGTAAATGGTTTAGTCATCAGTGGCGATCCAGGATTGAAAACGACAAAATTACCCAGGGGGCTGAATTAAGGCTGAAACTGTCCCAAAGGGGGATCTTTTGCAAGATTTTGCAGATTACCGGGAGGGGCGTATGCCCCCTCCTTAGATCCGCGCCTGTTCATAGTTAAAGATGTTGTATTTGACATAATAATATTAATCTACAGTACAAAATTTTGCGTAAAAATAGGAAAACTTATTTTTCCACAATTGAAAGCTGAGTAACATTTTTTTAGACTAAAGTAGCCTTATAAAATTCACACACAGGGGCGGTGAATTGGGGTTGACAAGGTACTCGCAGCCAGAAATGGCCCTAGCTACTAATGATAATCCTAGTAAATACAAAACATGATTACTGCCCTCAGCACTGCCTAGCTTTGTTACCAGTAATTCCGGATTGGCCTAATTACATCAAATATTTCATTTCACTAACCAGTAAAACTGAAGCTTTCAAATCAGCCCTATAACCATTCTTACCATGGTGTTGATTGGCTAAGAAGTCACTATTTGAGTTCACTGTGACCAATCAAGTGGTAGTACTCATGGGCTGAAAAAAAAAATTGTTTGTTGGCTCTAACCCGACTGACCCCCGCCCCCCCAAAAAAAAAACCTGCCGAATCAAAAAAAATATGCCAATTAGGTACAAAATATTTAAAATTCGCCGACTGGACCAATAATTTTTCCCAACACAAAGAAAAAAAAAAATATCAAAACAAGACAACAAAACAATAATAAACAAGTGAAAAATAAAAGATCTTTGCAATGTAATTAAAAAAGCTTTGTTTAAATATAGCTGTGGTATTCACTTTAGAGTGTAAAACATGTATGAAGATCTAAACAAAATATTCCACCGACCCTCATTTGTTCTCTGAAACGGGTAAACCAAACAATTTTTTATGCCTTATACGAATGTTGTAAACCTCTGTCTTTTAACATTTTTATAGCAATTTACAAATATTACTGCAAAAGTTTTCAAGGAAAAAAACTCTAAGCTTTCTGTATAACATTTACCTAATAGTACTGGCAAAATGTGTTGAGAAATGTTTCGCGTTGACTGGAAAGAATTTTCATTTTCCTAATCACTGACACTAATCGATGAATCGACAAGGACTGAGGTACAAAAACTACAAAGCCAGAGTGACATATATGATTCTACTCCAAAAAGATATTTTACAAAAAAAAGAACGTCGTTGGTTCTTTTTAACAAATGTAGCATTCATAAATGGCCATAGTAGTGGAAATTGATTCAAATAAATTACCAGTTTATAGCATACTGCCAAAAATCAAAGATTTAGTGTTCTAGGCACATAGCGCAGTGTGAATATTATGCAAAATGCTTTCAGTTCATAAAACGAACTATATATATTTTAAAGCAGTATTATAAAAATAGAAAATAAAATGAACCTCTTTTAATACACTAAAATAATACAAAATTTGTATACAAGTAAGTATAATTCCATTTAAGTACAAACAAACATATTCAAGTGTAACTGGATTTTTTGTTATTAACAAACTCCAATCCTGGTTTTTAAACTTGAAGTTGGCACACCTTACAGCAATTAGCTTACTTCACCAAATTGCACTACACCAAACTAAAGTTTTAATAGTGGAAGTACAGTTCAGGGGGATAGAGGATCATTAAAAAGCTAACGGCCAGATTTTCTTTTTAGTTTCAGAATATGTTATTTTCATCGGTGTAAATGAAAAATCTGAAATAAAAAAAAATGTGGGGTCACCGACTTAGTTTTTGAGGGATGAATTTTCAAAAATCACATTGTCGGACAATTTGTGCAGAGCTCTATGGGAAAATGAGAAAAAGACGCCCTTTTCCTCATAAAATAAACTTCTTACGGCCCGATTTTTATTTTTAAATTATGTTACAGCCATATGCCAGATCTTTAAGGCGCAATCTATAAAAAGAGGGGGTCACAGACTTAGTTTTCTAGAACTCTGCCAAAATGTTACCAAAAATACACCTTTTTTTCATTTTACAGTGGTCTTTTTTTTGGTTAACTTTTTTGTGGCGCAGGCACTCTTCGCGTGACCTACGCACCGCAACTACGCCAGGTCTACCGCATCCTAACTCACCAAACAGTGATTATAATAGCATTTACGGCATCGCAGCTTTATAATCTACACAAGTGATTTTTAATCTAATGTATAGTGGCATAACCGTCAGAATATAACAAAATTACCATTCAAAAAAAGTTTAGAAAGGAGTTGGAAAATATGTCAACTTCATCCACGAAACTCAGCAATGTTGACTATAAAAGGGAAGAAAAGTTTGTGCATCTGCAGCAGCTAAACATGAAAAACATGAAAAAAATGGAAGTAGTTAAAGTAGTTATTTTGGGGGTCCTCTCGATATTCGGAAGTTTCAATGTTCCAAAGGTTCGTTTTCCGAAAACGCGTTTTTAGCATTCGTTTTTAACCTTTAAAAGGTTGCTTATATAGTCCGAAAAAAGGATTCGCTATTCCTTATATTAAAAAATAGTTCACTATTCGATAATTGGAACGGGTCTTCATTCTGAATTTGTAAATGGGTATGCTTTTCCGGAGATATGTAAGAGGTTAAAGAAATGGCTCGTTTTTCCAGCTAGCAGTATTCGCTATTTTTGAAACCAGATACATGTTCTATATGCGAATTTCAAAAGGGGTTCGCGATTCCAAACTTTTTAATGAAACAATTGATTTGAAGGCAGACAATAATGATAGGATCAAGTTTTAGATCAGGGGTTAGGGTTCGTTTTAGGGTTTTTATAGGGTTCAGGTGCCAACTAATTTGATTGTGTCATCACACCAAAAACAAACAGAAACTTGGTCGATGTGAATATTTTTTATTCAGGTTGGGT
This sequence comes from Ophioderma brevispina, assembly GCA_023653785.1. NCBI lineage: Eukaryota > Metazoa > Echinodermata > Ophiuroidea > Amphilepidida > Ophiodermatidae > Ophioderma > Ophioderma brevispina. The sequence continues at coordinate 64,297 of JAMKCH010012803.1, forward strand.
TTTTAAAATGTGGAAAAATAGTGCCTTCGCGGCAGCGCGGCATCAGTATCTGTTTTAGTATATAATTATCATGTCATTACGGATTCTCTCGATATTCTAAAGGTTCATCATTCCGGAGTTCGCTTACACTTTCCTCCGATTTCTCCTGGTTCCCCGAAATGTTGGGGTTTTGTGTGGGGTAGAAAGATTCCTGTCGGTTGTTGGTTTTATTAAAGCGAATTTTGTGAAATAACCCGGAAAGCACGAGTGAACAAAAAAGACCACGAAATATTCCAAACAAACGAAATGCCAAAAACTGCACAAACGAATGCAAATCTTCACGAAACACACGCTAGCTTGACGCATTCAAGAAAAACCAGTCGACGCACACTAGCAGTGCGTAAGTATTCACGAGAAAACGATGCTCAGCTGCAAAGAGGTTGCGACTGACAAGGCCCCGTCTATACCCTTAAGGTTGTATTTCGTTATCCAGCAACTTCGGTTTTTATTTGTGGTTCACTAGATATCCTTGAGAAAAGCTTATTCACAAAATTGCAGTTGATCCCGTGAGATTGCGGTTTTGTGTATGAGCAATGCTTGTTTCCCACGGGTCCCAAAGGCCCCACGTGCTTTGTGTTAATTCTGTCCGTTTACGCGACGAAAAATACAAATTGCCAAATTTCTTACAGATATGCCCACCCCCAATTTGCACATAAGAGTTGGTACACAGATTCTATAAGGGTACCGGTTCAGATGATATTTAAAATCTCAACTTTTTCGAGGTAAATCAGGGGACGAAGTTTGATCACGAAAATGCCACTTTAAATGCAAAAACACACATGTTTTTAGTGCCCTCAATTTTCAAAATTGAAGATTTTTGCACAGTTGGGTTGGTAATTGTCTAGCAAGCTTATACCTGCGAATGGTACTTGTTCACAAGTGCGTATTTGTCAAAAAATTAGATTTGTAATTAGAAGTGGGATCACCAAATTTCTGACAGTCCATTATGAAAGAGTGCCACCTCATGAAAACTTTACCTCTAAACTTGACTTGCCTGACCCAATTGAATGGGAAAACTGTGCGAATGTGTAGACAAGTACACGGCGCTATTTCCCAATATTTCATATTCGAAGGATGTTTCAGCAGCCAGCTGAATTAGTTAGTCAGATACGATAGTAATTATTCTAATTACAAAAATTCTTCTTTTGCATACATAGACAAGGTAGGCTTTATCAGGTATAGTTACTGGCCATTACAATGAACTGAGAAAATATCATTTTTTTTTCAGTGGCAATACCCAAACCACAGGATGGGTATCTCCCCCCACCTCAAAAATGTCAATTGTGGTATGCAAGCACATTGCAGTATGTAACATAGCAATATTCCGATGACAGTGGAGCAATTAGGCTGGGAACCATGATTCCAGGCCCCTTTTAGGGAATATAGCAGTGCAAAGTTACCATAGTTAATTCTCTAAACTTAATCAATGGAGTGCAGATAATTGCATTATCAGCCCCATTGACTCAAAATCATGGTAACTATGCCAATGCTTCTACCCATAGTCTGTGTGGTTAATTGATTTTAAGGTGGTTGTATTAAACTGTAAGATGTGCCAACAATTTGGCCAGAATTGTAGTTACAATTCAAGTCTATCGTGACCATTAGTTGGTCATTCAAGCAACAATTCCTTGGCATCAAATGAGATTCAGCATTCAACCTGATTTCACAAAAGTTGTATGCAGTTTTTTTAACATATACAATTATATATTCACAACCATTCTATATAAAATCCAAAATTGACTTACCCACTGACGTGCTTTCTTCCTTCAATATGTACACTTTTACTTTCCTTTTCGTGCAATCTTATTTTCTATTCCTTCAATAACGTATCAAATTTCTTATCGTACCAGACTTAGCCCACCTGAGAGCTTGATTTGTTGAAAAATAACTTGCTTTAGAGAGGTACGATTGATTAAGCATGGTAATTGGCAAACAAATAAATGCAGCATAAATTAGTTACTCAGTTTTGACATGACAATGAAATTACATAACAAAGTACGACACCAAGAAAATCTGGCATTTCTAGCTCGGGTCACGTAAAGTATTACTGCTGGCACTTGACTTAACATTGCAATCACCCATTAGATAATAATGTTGCTGTGCTTAGAAATTTGAAAAAGGACTATACAGCTACTAAAATGATATTAACATTTGTGTTAAAATACTTAAAGACACCACCATCTAACTGGTTATCTTAAAGCTACTTACAGAGAAATGTATCAGATATAAACTAATTAAGCATTTGGAAGAGATCTTCCAAACATTTCTAATTAAAAAAAAACTTTTCTTTCACTTTTTATGGAACTGGAAATCACTTGTTTTAGTTACATTCTTTCAACTGGGTCAGCAGTCGGATATATACGTCATGTGCCTACAGGTGTGAAAATTGACAAAATATTTAAAAATAAGAAAACCTGAGAAGTAAAAGATGATTAATTCTTTATTTCCTACAGAGGGTATAAAACCATAATTAGATGATATCTTAACCTTCGAACCCCCAAATGCAACTTCGAAAAAGTCCTTCTGACCCGAAAAGCGGTCTTCCGATTGCCCTCTAGCATTTTTTGTCAATTATTTTAGCTAATCAAAGGCATTAGGTAAGCTTCAGCTATGTATAAGTAGCAAAGTACCAATTCAATGTAATTAAAATATTTGAAACTGGTGTTGAAATTTTTTCAAAGAAATTCTACTCTAAATCAATGACAGAAATGTATGGAAGAGTTACATAGCTATTTAAACTTATCGGACACAAATCTTTTATACCAATCTGAACTACACTTTGTAAATAGCACAGAAAAAACTGACCAAACCAAATAGAATTGAAACTATTTTATGATAAAACATTGAAAACACATGTTTTACAAGTGTGGTTTCAACAGTGATGTCCGACTGCAGGAGGGAACAAGGGCTGGGGAATTTGTGCTCCGCCTGCTCTCAAAAGAGCAAATCAATAATCCTGATAGCAAGACAGACCTCTAATTGAATTAAAATTGCTGTTTGATGGTAATTATTGTAATGCTACATGCAAATTTTGAACAAAAGGCTTATTCTGCAAATCCTTTTCTCTCATATGGCAGGGGCCTCCTTTTTTATTCTGGACCCATAACAACTTTTGATGAGCCAGTAGGGTGTTTTCCAAAAGTTTTCACACATTGGGAGGTCAGCTTGTTACGGCTACTAGTTTAAAGCATAGTGATTCTGTATAAAACCCATAAATTGTTGGAAAGCACAAATAAAACAATCTGTACAATACAATCAAGTCCTAGCTCAAATAGTTCCTCCCTTCTTTGGCAGAACTCAGCGGATGATGATCTCGTCGCTGCCATCCTTTCCCTCATCTCCTCGCACGTTGAACAGCAGAGATCTGAGTAGCGGTTAAAATCACAGTACTTTTCAAACAGCTTTGGCTTGCAAATCTTTGGTTTTCATGGGAACAAACTGATGCTTGGAGGGAGAAATATGATGAACATGATATGAGCAAGTGTTCGCTGTATACAAGTGTTAGAGTTAGCATTAGAATTATAATCAGAATGGTTTTCCACTTAAAAATGTAAGTGAAATTCATTTAAAAGAGTGTCAATGGTGATAGCTCAGTAGTACTGCATTTTCAGTTTACTTGACAGCCCTTAATGACCTTGGGACCTCGACACATGTCCATGCCAGCATGCCATGTTCCAACCCAGAATCCATTAATGCAGAACAGCTTTTCAGGCATTTTTAACCCATCTCCACAATGATTTGAATTCTACAACATCCCAGATTCCTAAAAAAAATCATTTGAGGCAATGCAAATAATTTAAGCATTTTCAACAATGACCTCTAATGCCATCCAAGATGACCTTTCACCTATGTCCCTGAATGCCCCATATGGTTCCTTTCCTTATGATAATTCATAACAACTTCCATGCTTCACTATCTACTTATGGGAAGAAAACATTTTGCAAATTGACTTTTGTCTCTTATCACACGCCACACAACTCTCTACCTCAAGTGATCATGCTGAGCAAGGTTTATTCGTGCTCTTAATTAAATAGTCCAAGTTCATATGTGCAGTGGGTCATATAGAAGAATTTTAGTGTCTCAGTAACCGCATTTAACTTTTTTTTGAGAATATACTAGAATCTGAGTCTAGAAATATGTCAGCAACTGGTACAATCCACCCGCTGATGGAAGAAACCAGTTGGGTGTCAAAAGCATACTTACATGGGACATGGTTCAATTTCACAGTCTCGACTCTTGTTTCTGGTTATCTTCAAAACAATTCAAAAACTCCCGGGGGTCTATCACTCGGTGCTGCCCACAAACCCTCCCGAGTTGGGTTGCCAGTTCCACATGTGGCCGGAACATAGAATGAGAAAAATAACCCAGTAGAATATTTGGCTTGATGTGCATCGTGGACAACTTCAGTTTTACAAAGTCATGCAATTATTCAACATTTAACGGCATCAATTTATCAGCACATGTAACATTGTGAGTATGGGTGCCAGTTCCCATGTGACAGGACACTGGTGCAGTGAATAAGCACTTGGACTCAGGAGCATGTAGGACTTGGGATATAAGTGCTTGGACTGGTTGCAGTGAATAAGCACTTGGACTCAGGAGCATGTGGGAAATTGGGATAAGTGCTTGGACTGGGTAGGCCACAATATGCGCACCCACTGCAGGCTGCACCCAGTTGAATTTCAGCAGCCTTGACGGAATTAAAGGCATGTGTACTGGACGTTATTCCGTCAAGGCGGATGAATTAACTGGGTGCCCAGGGACTGCGTGGGTGCGCAATTGTGGCTACCCGCTTGCACTTGTGCAGTAATAAGCACTTGGACTCCGGAGGCATGTGGAGCTGGGATAAGTGCTTGGACTTGGGTGCAGTAAATAAGCACTTGGAATCAGGAGCATGTAGGATTGGGATAAGGGCTGTGGACTTTGGTGCAGTAAATAAGACTTGGACTCAGAGCATGTGGGACTTGGGATAAGTGCTTGGACTTGTGCAGTGAATAAGCACTTGGACTTCGGAGCATGTGGGACTTGGGATAAGCACTTGCCACTTGGGCGTGAATAAAGCCTTGGAAGGAATGGGGGATTTGCGGATAGGTTGGACTTGGTGCAGTGAATAAGCACTTGGACTCGTGGGCATGTGGGACTATGGGATAAGCACTGGATTTGGTTGCAGCGATAAGCAATGGACTCGGGAGCATGTGGGACGTGGGATAAGGCACATGGATTGGTGCAGTGAATACGCTTCACTTGGACTTGGTGCAGGGAATAAGCACTTGGACTCGGTAGGAGCATGGGGGATTGGGATAAGCACTTGACTTGGGCAGTGAATAAGCACTGGACTCGGGAGCATGTGGGACTTGGGATAAGCACTTGGACTTGGTGTCAGTGAATAAGCACTTGGACTCGGGAGGATGTGGGGGCTTGGTTTAAGGCACTGACTTGGTGCAGTGAATAAGGCACTGACGTGGTGTGCAGGCATAAGCACTTGGAATTGGTGCAGTGAAAAGAACGTGGACTCGGGAGGCATGTCGGACTGGGAATAAGCACTTGGACTTGGTGCAGTGAAACGCACTTGGAGCATGTGGGATTTGGGATTAGTGCTTGGACTTGGTGCAGTGAATAAGCACTTGGACTCAGGAGCATTTGGGACTTGGGATTAAGGGACTTGGGCGTGGTGCAAGTGAATAGACACGGGAGCTTGTGGGACTTGGGGTAAGCACTGGATTTAGTGCAGTGAATAAGCACCACTTGGACTGGTGCAGTGAATAAGCACTTGGACTCGGGAGCATGTGCGGGACTTAGGATAAGCACTTGGACTTGGTGCAGTGAATAGGCACTTGGACTTGGGAGCATGTGGGGCTTGGGTTAAGCACTTGGACTTGGTGCAGTGAATAAGCACTTGAATTGGGAGCATGGGGGGCTTGGGTGAAGAGCACTGGGACTTGAGTGCGTGAATAAGCACTCGGATTATCAGTGAATAAAGTACTTGGACTGGAGCATGTCGGACTTGGGATAAGTGCTTGGACTTGGTGCAGTGATAACACTGACTTGAACATGTGGGACTTGGGATAGTACTTGGATCTTGTGCAATGAATAAGCACTTTGACTTGGAGCATGTGCAATCTCACATTGCTTCCCCTCAACCCATAGGAGTTCAAAATGGGTAAGTTTTTATGCTGGAATGGTTAAAAAGACTCGCTGTGAGTGCGTATGGTGACCCAATAATCAATTACAGAGAGCCTGTGTCCGAAAGTAAGCAGAGATAAGAGATGGACACTTGAATCGTCCCCTACCTAATGTATTGAGAGACTCGCTACATTAGAACCTAGTACAAATTGATGTAACGGCATCTATAAGACATCATTAGGGTCCATAAGTCGAACAAGGTCTTGCTGTTATGGGCTGTTGCCCTTGAGGGATATCCAATTGGAGTTTTGCACATAACCAACATATGAGATGCTCTTGACAATAAATGATCCGCATGAAGGGTTACAATACTTGAGACTTGCAGGAATAGCTTACAAGTATAGGATAAGTCTGAAACACTGGTAAGTGCCTTTATATTTTCTCTGCTATTACCCCATAGCATTTACCCATATGACAAGCAACACAATGTCTACCCACCTCAGACCAACTTCCTGTGCTCCAAAATGCCTTGCAGGGAGTCCGATTACACGGTTGTCTAGTAGGCGGCTCGTCACCAGGACACTTATTGGGATTTGTTGATGAATTTCCTGACGGACGCACTTTGAGACACCGAACGCTTCTTCTCTGTGATCCTTCTAGACCACACGTTCTAGAGCATTGTTCCCATTCACTAATCTCCCAAAGAAACTGTACTTCAGGGACAGGGGTGTTATCAACATCACCTCCACCTACGCCTCCGCCGCCACCACCACCACCGCCAGTATTTGGTGTGCTGGTACTCCTGGTGTTATCTGTTGGACCAGTTTCCTCTTGGTTGGGTCCCTGAGGTGGGTTGATATTCCCAAGATCTTGACTGGGAGAATTCTCTGTGCTGTATGAGAGAAGAAATAGTGATTATTTTGCTGCAATCTTTATTCAAACACATCTAGCCCATTAGTTTATTTTGTATTTATTGTATTTCTTGTGTTGAAACTGCCTTGCACTGCATTGGTGTACATGCACAGCCAGGAATGCTTTGGGTGCTCAAGCCCCAGGGTTTTTGCCAAAAAGATGCAATGTTGACCTCATTTTTGGCCTGAATTAACTGCTCATTCTCCTCCCCTACACATCTAGCCCCAAGATTTAGAGGTTTCTGGGCTTTCTCACTTTTATTGAATATGAATTTTATTTTGGTGGTGGGTTTCAAAGCTGTGTTACAGTTATGCCTACCATGGTGATGAGTTACACAGATGGTTGGTAAAGTTATAACTACCTTGGTGATGGGTAAGCTGGTGTGTACAGATTACTGCCTACCTTGGTGGTAGGGTTACAAAGGCTAAGTTGTTCAGTTAGGCTACTTGGAGATGTTTACACGCCTGTGTGTTACAGTTATTGCCTAACTTGGTGATAGTGTGATGGCTGTGCATTACGTTATGACTACCCTTGTAGGGTTAGGCTACGTGGATGTGTGTTACATAGCTATGACCACCTGGTGATGAGTTACAACGATTTAGTTAGTTATTGCCTACCTTGGAGATGGGGTACACACTGTGTGTTAGTCAGTTAGGGTCTTACCTCGGTGAGGGGTACAGCTATCGTGTTAAGTTATGGTTATTTTGGTGGTGGGTTACATGGATATAGGTGGTTTACGTTTATGCCTACATTGGTGGTGGGTGTTGTACACGGCTCTGTGTTACAGTTATTGCCTACCTCAGTGATGGGTTACACGGCTCTGTGTTACAGTTATGCCTAACTCGGTGATGGGTTACAGCTGTGCATTTACAGTATGACTACCTTGGTGATGGGTTAGGCCTACGTGGTTGTGTGTTACAGCTATGACCACCTTGGTGATGAGTTACAAAGATTATGTTAAAGTTATGCCTACCTTGGAGATGGGTTACACTCCTGTGTGTTACAGTTATGTCTACCTTGGTGGTGGGTTACACGCCTGTGTGTTACAGTTATACCTACCTCGGTGATGGGTTACGGCTGTGCATTACAGTTATGACTATCTTGGTGATGGGTTACAAGGCTATGTGTTACAGTTATGCCTATCTTGGTGATGGGTTACACAGCTGTGTGTTACAGTTATGTCTACCTTGGTGATGGGTTACACGGCTCTGTGTTACAGTTATGCCTAACTCGGTGATGGGTTACACAGCTGTGTTACAGTTATGCCTACCTTGGAGATGGGTTACACGGATGTGTGTTACAGTTATACCTACCTTGGTGATGAGTTACAAAGATTATGTTAAAGTTATGCCTACCTTGGAGATGGGTTACACACCTGTGTGTTACAGTTATGCCTACCTCGGTGATGGGTTACGGCTGTGCGTTACAGTTATGACTACCTTGGTGATGGGTTACATGGTTGTGTGTTATGACTACCTTGGCGATGGGTTACACGGCTCAGTGATAAAATTAAGCCTATGTTGGTGATGGGTTACACAGTTACATGTTACAGTTAAGCCTGCCTTGGTGATGGGTTACACAGCGACGTGGTATAGTTATGCCTACCTTGGAGATATGTTACACAGCTGTGTGTTATGACTACTTGGTGATGGGTTACAAGGCTCAGTGATAAAATTAAGCCTATGTTTGTGATGGGTTACATGGATGTGTGTTACAGTTATGCCTACCTAGGTGATGGGTTACACAGATGTTTGTTACAGTTATGCCTACCTTGGTGATGGGTTCATGGCTGTTTGTTAGCCGTTAATACCTACCTTGGTGTGGTTTAAGGTGGGTTCATACTTTATCGGCAGACGTCTGCCGACGCTAGACTTTTCGAACATGCATGCTTTGTGCTTTTGTTCGTGAATGCATTACCATGAACGGCCTTGCTAAAAAAATCATGTTGCGAAGCTTACGTGGCCGCCGAAGTATGAACCCACCATTACACGGCTGTGTGTTACAGTTATGCCTAACTTGGTGACGGGTTACACGGATGTGCATTACAGTTATGCCTAACTTGGTGATGGGTCACATGGCTGTGTGTTACAGTTATGCCTACTATACCTTGGTGATGGGTTACACAGCTGTGTGTTACAGTTATGCCTAACTTGGTGACGGGTTACACGGATGTGCATTACAGTTATGCCTAACTTGGTGATGGGTCACATGGCTGTGTGTTACAGTTATGCCTACCTTGGTGATGGCCTACACGGCTACCATGGGCAGCTCCAGAATCGGTAAAGCAGGGGCGAAAGGAAGACCGATCGGAAATAGACTTATTCATGCAGAACTCTTTATTTAAGTAGTATTATTGTTGCATCAAGTGGCCAGGTATATGAAATTCCAGTTCAATGTGTTGGTTGATAACACACAATTTTTAACTCTGCTTTTTGCCCCTGCTTTTCTGATTCTGGATCACCCCTGACGGCTACTTTAACACTTATGCCTACCTTGGTGATGGGTCACACGGCTGTGTGTTACAGTTATGCCTAACTTGGTGATGGGTTGGTGATGGGTTACATGGCTGTGTGTTACAGTTATGCCTACCTCGGTGATGGGTTACGGCTGTGCGTCACATTTATGACTATCTTGGTGATGGGTTACACGGCTGTGTTACAGTTATGCCTACCTTGGTGTGGGGTTACATGGCTGTGTGTCACAGTTATGACTACCTTGGTGATGGGTTACATGGATGTGTGTTACAGTTATGCCTAACTTAGTGTTGGGTTACATGGCTGTGTGTTACAGTATGCCTACCTTGGTGTGGGGTTAAAAGGCTATGTGTTACATATATGCCTACCTGGGTGTGGGGTTACATGGCTGTGTATTATAGTTATGCCTACCTTGGTCAGGCGCGGATCCAGGGAGGGGGCGCCGCCCCCTGTAATTCTGCAAATTCTTGCAAAATCAGCCCATTTTGCAGCTATTTTTGACAGTTACAGCCGTCAGCCACCCCGGTTAATTTTGACATTTTTTCAAATCTGATCAGCCCGTGTTGTGTTGGGGTTACACGGGGTGGGTGTTACAGTTATGCCTACCTTGGTGTGGGGTTAAAAGGCTATGTGTTACAGTTATGCCTACCTAGGTGATGGGTTACACGGCTGTTGTTGTGTTACAGTTATGCCTAACTTGGTGACGGGTTACACGGATGTGCATTACAGTTATGCCTAACTTGGTGATGGGTCACATGGCTATGTGTTACAGTTATGCCTACCTAGGTGATGGGTTACACAGATGTTTGTTACAGTTATGCCTACCTTGGTGATGGGTCACACGGCTGTGTGTTACAGTTTCTCTTGATGCCTTTAGGGTTGTATTTGTTCTGCCCACACGCCTTATACTTGATTCTCTTCCCTGTGGTGCGAGATGTGCATTGGTATTGGTAGAAAGTTTTACCTAATAAAAGAGAAAATAAATACATACCACATATCACAGTTTGCTGTGGTTAGTTTTAATTTTCATTTAATATTTTGAAGAAATGTTATGTACATATTCTCAAAGATGCACATTTCCAACTTTACCTGATTCATGATCGAAAATAATTCTTGTACACTTAGCTCAGTCAGTAGAGTGCTTGAATCTGAAAAATTTGGTTTGATCCAAGGCCTCTGGGATTTTCCCGGTATGAACACGCTTATTTTCGCTGATTACCAATAATAAAAACAAGTGAGTTGATGGATGCTGTTTTGTGCCTACTGAGGTCAATGTTCTATATTATTATTTTTAATGAAAATATTAGAACTGTCAATTTAACTATTTAAAAACTTCACACTCATCCTAGCAGCCATGAACATACACGAGTCCTTGGTATTTTGGACACCATATTCTTCTTCTTATCGTGTCCACAAGTCATTGGTAATGACTTGTGGTGATGTCAGGATTTATTCAACTGAGTAAGCTGATCCGGGGCCGTGTGTATCCATGATACAGACGCTCCTAACATGACGCCATATTGAAAATGTACAAAAAACATTGTGGCTGATATTTGCAATGGTAAACTTTCTGAATAAACCACATGCCTGACAAAGTTCTTGAATGTCAAAGGATCATTTTATTTTGCCTGGCAAAATCATTGACAAAGTATGCATTTTCCAAGGTTTGCATAGTAATGGGCTTGGATGGTAACATTTTCCCGTCCATTAGTGAGCTCGTCGAATCAAGATGCCTGTTAGTACTTTAGCCTTTTATTTTTCTATGTCTATGGTTTGATCGATCATGGGTCTGAGCCTCTTCACAGCCTGAATGTGCTGGTATTTGCCATGGGCAAGTAATTTGTTTGAGAGCCCACTGGCAAGTGAAGCATGGAACAAAACTCTGTCTGGCCCCCTTTCCTCTACAGTTCTGTATCTACCCTGAGGCTCGTAATTCAGGATTCATGCAAGCAGCTAAAACTGACAATACTGCTATTCCTTGATCATCAAGTATTTCAATGAGGAATTTTCCATTTTAATGTTTTTCCAAACTTACTACTTGCAAACATATATTTCTTGATGAGAAAAATACACAGCATTTTGAAAGTCTCATTTATTATGACAAAACTAGAACAAAAAAATATACAATTTGGATTATTAACTCAACTAACTATATCCTGTGTAAATTTGACAAAATTTCATTGCAGGCAAGTATGATTATTCTTAAAAATTTGTTTTATACATATCTCTAAGGAGAATTGGCATATAGAGGGCACTATAACATACAAATCATGATCTTTGTAGGCCTATATGATAAGATGCCTACAGTGGATTTTGTTTCTGATTTTTACAGGGGTAATAGCTCTTGCATGTCCCTACTTATATCAGTTGTCAAAATTGTGTTGCCACTGCTTAAAATTGTTCTAAACAAAAAAAAAAAAAAAAAAAAAAAAAAAAAAAAAAAAAAAAAAAAAAAAAAAAAAAAAAAAAAAAAAAAAAAAAAAAAAAAAAAAAAAAAAAAAAAAAAAAAAAAAAAAAAAAGGGGGGGGGGGGGGTCAAACAGCTGTGAATAACAGACAAATGATAGTTTATCTCTACTTCTGAATCTCTTTGATGATACTTTGACAAATTGTATTTCTTGACACAATGAGAGACTGAACAAACTACATACCTCCACCACAAGATTTTGAGCATGGTGTCCAGCCTATAGCTTCCCATATGTGATTTGGATTGGTCCCTACATCAGGAATGATCAGCTCTGGGTCTATTTCTGGGATAGCATTGGGTTCTGTTGGGCCGGGGGCTGGCTCTCCTCTCGGCAGTGGTTTGGGTGTCACTCTTGTGGGTGGTTTTGGTGGTTTGGTCTCTGGGATATTGTTGTATTTGTTTTGGTCTTCTAATAAGTTCATATGGTATTGGTAGGTTATATTTGCAGGTCTGCTGTCCGATTTCCAGAAAATCTGAAGGAACAAACAAAAATAGGTTATAAATGGGGATGATATTCTTAAAATTACTTAATTTTGTCTGACTTGCTATACACAAAACAAGGAAATATACACAAAACAAGGAAATAAATGATTGTAAACTCACCGTTAGAGCAAGAGCCCTAATAATCGGTCCCTTGGATGCTAGCATTTCAACGTCACCATCATTGACATAGACAAAACGTGCATTGGCATACACAAAGTCATGTGACTTGGATTGTCGCTTTTTAGCATTGAGAATGTAGTTCTTTGTCCCAGCTTGCTTCACAGCTATAGAAGAAAAAGATATTTTATTTCATGTACGCCTATTCGATCATCTCGTCATAATTTTCACTTACTCTTTTTCTTTAAAGTGACAGGAGGAGATTTTTTTAGAATACGAATTTCTCTCAAATTTCACTGGATCGGTTGTAGACCACCTACCGAGAACGTTTCGAAGGTGTATTGGACAAACAGGTGCAAAAGAAAACCGCAAACCTTGTTTTGAACTGGCCTGCTATCATAATCGTTCCCCATAGAAAGCCATGTTTGACTTTCTGTCTTGCATGACAGAAACTACCAAATCATCATCTTATTACATAAAGACAGCATATTCGGCTTAATCACTTCAGTTGTGATCTAATACATTGGTAAGCATTCCAAATATGTAAAAAACCGGGGTTCAAGAAAAAATGGGAGCGCTTCTTTCTGGAAATCTCCTCATGTCTCTTTAATCAACAGAAAATCTTGGAAAATAGTATATAAGTCAACACCACAAATAAAATATTAAATGATATAACATGATATATCCCAGTGATTAATCATTCAAAACATACCCTCTTTGGGTTTAAGCTTGCTTCACTTTGCATATAAAATCACAAGTTGTTGCTCCTGTTTTGGAGAATTTATCACTTTTTGCTTTTCCAAATGTTAAGAAAGTTTTATACATATATTTTTCTGTAATTTTTAGCACAAAAAGGAAAATCTGACATGTGGGAAATTGTGGAAAATTGCATTAAGCCACAATAAGTTCCACAGTTAAAGCAATAACAGCACATTGTTTGAAGAGAGCTCCCAATTTTGAAAAATTGATATCTTTTTGTACAGTTATGTTGTAAAAGTCTAGTAAACTACACCTGCAAATGAGAATGCTAAAAATGCGTATTTATCATAAAATAAGCAATTTTTTTAATTAGAATTGGGATCCCAGATTGAACTTAAAGGCAGAGCTGGAAATGCTAAGTTTATGTCCGTCCATGATGAAATAATGCCACCTCAAGGAAATGACCTCTAACTTGACTTGCCTGAACTAATAAAACAAGTAATGGATGAGTGTAGACACGTACATAGCGCTATTTCCCGGCTATTTCATATTGGAAGGCCGTTTCCAGCAGCCATTGAAATATTATTGGAGATCTCCGATATTAATTATTCTAACTACAAAACTCCTTCGTTTGCAACACATCGACATTTTCGAGCTTAACCATATAGTTTACTAGCCAGTTACCAATGCAACCGAGTAAAAATCTCAATTTTTTTTGAAAATTGGGGGTGCTCTTCAAAAAATGTGCTGCTATTGTTTTAAGTTATACCTGCTGGAAATACTTACCAAGAAAATGCTGTGTACTGCTCACTTCTCGGATTTCTATGTTACGTGCTCCTGCCGGTATGGTAGTTACTATCTGATAATCTGAGAAAAAAAGAGAGTAAACATTACCATTTTTATATCAATATTGATGAGCCAATTGAACAATTTTCACATGACTGTTGCTAATTTTAGTTTCTTCCTTATTAAGACATATGGAGATGTTTGTTCCAATGGATTGATTTTTCATAGAAAATCCTTAGACATAGGATGCGTTTTCTAAAAAATCCTTAGCGATTTCAAGAAAAATTACCTTAAACCAGTCAAATCAGAATTTTTTTGGTGCAATTGACCCTTAGAAATGGGAAGGGGTTTCAGGATTTGGACAGCTAAGCCCAAATAAATCCGATCATTAAATTGTCCATAGTCTAATTACTATCTGGTCTCTTGACGTTGGTCTCTTAAGACCACTGCATACACATTATTCAATTGCAGATATTCCTCACTTTCCATAGTTTGAAAAGCCTGGGCCAAATTTTTAATCACATGATTGCCTGCCACTTCTGTTTTAGCCTGTCAGCATGATGTCACATCACACTGTCTATAAATTTCACTATAAAGTTCATAACTGATTCAATTTAGTTATTGTTTAAGAATGAGGTTAAATCGGGATACTGTTTGTTTTTAGTGCAGTGTCAAAAATCAATGCGCACTATCAGTTTGACAAATGAATAATGTCACTCACCCCTGTACGATTCTTACCATAATTTGCCTAAACTTGCCAAACTAAATTGTTTTCAAATAAAGTGATACCCATAATCATGACATCTTGCTTTTGCTTTCAAAGTTCCTGGTTATGGCACTGACAAGCTAAGAATAGGCCTAGTTTCTTACTTTTTCTTGGCTGTTGTTCAAATCTTCCTTTTATAAGATCACAGTTGGTATTATCTCCCATACATACACCACAGATGTCTGCTTTAGAGGGCGACTCCAACTGTTTGTCACATCCAATATGCTACAAGAAAAAAAACATTTGCAACTTTTGTGAAAGGATTCCGATTCATGTAAAATCAATTTATTGTTGTGATTAAATTTATTTACACAGAAGATTGATAAAATTCACAAACTTAAAGAGACATGAGGAGATTTCCAGAGAGAAGCGCCTTCAATTATTTCAAACCCAGGTTTTTTGCATACTTGGAATGCTTACCAATGTATTAGATCACAAGTGAATAAGCCGAATACGCCGTATTTATGCAATACGATGATGATTTAGTAATTTCTGTAGTGCACGACAGAAATTCAAAGCATGGTTTCCTATAGGGACGATTAGAATAGCAGGCAAGTTCAAAACAAGGTTTGCGGTTTTCTTCTGTGCTTTTTCGAAACGTTCAAATGTTCTCGGTAGTAGGTGGTCTACAACCGATCAAGTGCAATTTGAGAGAAATTTATATCCTCAAAAAATCTCCTCCTGTCACTTTAATGTACAATAGCTGAATGTTTGCTTGTACATGAACAATTTTAATTGTTTTACAGCTACACACACACACACACACCCTACAACAGGGCCGTATGCAGGATTTATTTTCAGGGGTGCGGGACTTTAAAAAAGTGGACCTTTTTTGGTAAAAGTGGACCTAACCCCCTAAAATGGTCCTTTTTGGGACTTTTTGAACAACACATCACCAAAGTGTGGACTTTCTTGTCAAAATTTTTTTCTAAATTGTGGACCTGTTTATCAAAAATTCAGCAAAAAATTGGGATTTTGCCCCTTTTGTAGAATTTTTGGGTTGCTCATAAGTGTTACAATGGCCCATTTACGACCACATCTGTTATTCAAATATATTACAGAGGAGTTGAATCTTCAATTCCATTAGATTGTTTGTTAATGAACCTTTAATTCTGCAGAGACTCTCACTAAAAGTTAGTGGAAAAGATAAACAATTAAATTACAATGTCATTATAGAGTTCAATGTTATGAAACCAGAAGTTATCGGGCTGATTTTGTGTGTCATGGCCGAATGCATTTCCTTAAAAAAATGATTACATCCGACCCTGGTGTTATCATTGGTGGAAATTTGTTGACCAGCAAAGTGTTGGAAGTTATTGAGTATACAAGTTTTGGTCCTGAAAATGTACTCTATAATAACAACATCCACAGTTAAGATTCCTCACCTTAAAAGGTGTATTTTGTGATCATAGCATCTCATTTTTTGTTTATGATCCATTAGCTATCCACAAGAAAAATGCATTTCCAAAATTTCATTTGATTCTGATGGTGCATTTTGATGTTATGAGCAAATGTATGTACCACAGTGCCCCATAGGTCAAAGTGTTGTAATTTTTGTCTATACAAAATTACGAATTTCTTCCAGAGTAGATCAAATTTGCATGTAATAATAGGCATACATGCTATATTTAAGCTAACAGTTTAGATGATTATAAACACCAAAACATGTTTTAGGTAAGTCGGGGGACGAGACTGCAGATCTCAAAATGCTCCTTTGATGTACACATTTGTAGGTATCCCTTGAGCACTTCTGGTGCTTGGAAATGAAAAGCAACCCTGTTGGGCTGACAAAAGTTAATACAGATCCCAGACCTAAACCAAAGAAGCAGCCATAATATGAGGGGAAAAGGCCCAAAATAGTTTTTTTTTCTGTCAAAAATATATGCATAGCACTTTAAAAATGTTGGTTTTATCACAAATTTGCCATTTATATGAAAAAAAATAGTAGGTCAGTCCCAATACGCATCACTGTTTAAAGCTAGGATAGATGCAATTTCCAGTTGATTTCAACTTGATTTGACTCGGTTGCTATGGAATTACACCTTTGCTAGAGCGAATAGTCAGTCATAATAATTCCTGTTTTTTCATGCATGAGAGGTGGCCCCACCACTACATTTCCAGTCTGGGGGAATCAACTGCACTCAAAGTGATCTTAAGACTGACTTTGGCATTCTCATAATGTAAATACTCTCAGACTCAACTAATTTATGGCAATCCTATCTTGTTATTGGAAACAGGTCCTCAATCAACAGATCAACAACCACCCCCCCTTGTAGCGGATACAAGTACCTATTATAACAATACACAGGTTTTGGCTGAACAGAACACACCGACCAGTGGAAATCTTATTTTAAAAGCCTCTCTTGAAATGCCCTCGGGAATCTTCAGGACTAGACTATTATGTAAAAGACTTCTGTAAATGAATTTCCTTTGAGTATTGACTGATATCAGCATACAGTTGACATCAGAGAACATAGCTGTCACATAAAACCAGAATTTATTGTGAAAGGATCAAAGAAGGCCTACTAAAATATTCTAGTTCCTTAAAGGGACAGGAGGAGATTTTTTGAGGATGGAAATTTCTCTTAATTTGCACTTAATAGGTTATAGAACACCTACTGAGAATGTTTCAAAGGTTTGTTGGACAAAAAGAAAACCAAAAACTATATTTGTAGTTTGTAAGCTATCGTAATCATCCCTATAGAAAAACATGGTTTGATTTTTCTGTCGTGAACATTCTAATTCATTATCTTAATGATCTTATTACAATAAGCCGGCAGATCGGCTTATTCATTTTAGGTGTGTTCTAATACATTGGTGAGCATTCCAATATGCAAAAAACCTAGGTTTGACAAAAATTGGGGCCGCTTCTTTCTGGAAATGTCCTTGTGACTCTTTAGCGTCTTTATCACCAAAGACATGGACAATTCAACATTTGTAAGCTTAGAATTGCCAATATTGGTCTAAATGAATCTGATCAGTCAATGAATATAATAACCTACCCCTTTCCTTCCCTCCTCCCTCCCTCCCACCCTCCCTCTCCTTCTTCCCCTCTAAATATATTATCCCTTTCTCCCTCTCCATCTCCCCCTCTCCTCCTTGTCTGTCTTCCTCCTTTTTTCCTCTATCTCTCTCCCTCTTTTTCTCACTCTCCCTTTCTCTCTTTTCCTTCTCTCTCTCTCTCTCTCGCTTTAATTACACCCATTAATACCTTCTAACCCTTATCATAAAGCATCCTAAAAACATGCAAGACTGAGATCAGGCTAAAATGCACAAAATACTGTGTGTTCTGATTGTGTTCTCAAACAAACACACCAGGCCAGCAACATGGATGGCTTGTCATTCCCAGCCAAGGACCCCAGCTTCCATGAGATCCCTAGTTCAAATCTCACCTGTCCTTGAGACATGTCTTGGTTTACTATGTTAGTCATTATTCAAGATATGTCTCAATTTTTATGTTATTCATTATTCAAGACATAAATGAGCACAGTGCCATTGCCTAACTACCATCAACCAAAATTGACTGGCTGTTATGAACTGAAGATGCCCTAAATAGAAAATTATCTGCTACAATCTTCTCTTTTAACACATTCACATGAAAGGAAATCCATTACTATTAATGGCCTAGGGTTATGCTTAATTGCACATTATTGAAGTATGCACACCATACAAGTAGGTAGTGATTCATTGCCATTTGTAGCATGATTTACCCACCATAACATTCATGTGAAACCACTTCCCCAAGGGACAGCTCTTGGTTCAATTGAGGACATACAGCTGCTTTTCAAGACACAAATATAAATGTTTGACCACCTTTTTTAGTCCCAGTTAAAGGTGTATTCA
The DNA here is from genome assembly GCA_023653785.1 of Ophioderma brevispina. Classification (NCBI taxonomy): domain Eukaryota; kingdom Metazoa; phylum Echinodermata; class Ophiuroidea; order Amphilepidida; family Ophiodermatidae; genus Ophioderma; species Ophioderma brevispina. The sequence continues at coordinate 83,005 of JAMKCH010012803.1, forward strand.
AGGATTGTTTGATTAAAGGGGGATGACCTTATTTAAGTATATAAAGTTTCCATCTTAATAGAATGGCTTCACCCCAAACCCCATCTGAAATTTCGCACCGATATTTCAACCCGTTTTGATGTGAGAGCTTAAAACGTGATTTTGTAATTCTCATTGCGTACTGTGTAAAATTAATAGTGGTCGACCAAAATTTGGCACATTTTTGCTCATAACATCCAAACCAAACATCCTTTAGCCCTAAGATTCGCAGGGTAAATGAGAAAAATAGTAGCTTTCTTCAGATACCACAATTTTGACCACTTCCGGTAAAAAGTGGGGGTTTGTGGAGAGGCTATTAGCGATCGGACCATGGCCCTTTAAAGTTGCTTGTTCCGATTTTTGTCTATCGTGTTCTCTACTTAATATGAGAGCCTGGCACTTGTACACAATGACCATCAAGTACCGTGGGAAACATGCTTGCAGTTTTGGTGCTAGACGCGATAATGCATAGTTCAACGCCCTATTCACTACTGTGCTAATATTGATGGTTAACCATTAAATCGGTAGTTTTTTATCTGTAACTTGAGAAAGAAATGGATTTGAAAGCTGAAATTTTCAGGACTACAATGAGAATAGTCCTTTCGCATTCATCTGGTATCAAAATTGACCTACTTCCGGGTAAATCAGGGGTGTCCCAAGGACCGATCGGAACAAGCACTTTAGCCTAAGACTACATTTCATCTAGCACCACCCGCCCTTAACTTTTGAATTCTGGCATGATTGAATTCATTTTGGTATGAAAGTAAACTTCCCTTACAAGTAAACTTCTGTGAAAGTAGGTGATATATGTGAATAAAATTGGAGGTGATCTCATCTACTGACATGATATTCAAAACCAAAAATCTTTCAAAATTTCTCTCATCTCTAAATCTACCTTTAAAAGATACACCTCCACACAAACCTTAAATGCTAATTATGGAATGTGGTTTGTAGTTGACACCATGACAACCAAGTTGTGATTCACAGCCACGGTTGTCCTAATTGCCCTCCATGTCAGAGTTAACATCCATGTCAACCACTTCCCAAGGAAAGGAGGATGATTCATCCAATTGATGCCTCGGCTATTTGGAGTATTAGGAGTAACATCCATTCAACCACTTCCCAAGGAAAAGGAGGAGGATTCACTCAATTGATGCCTGAGCTATTTGAAGTATTAGTTGGTTTGAAAATAACTTGAATGCTTGATTTAGTTTTCCTTAACCCCATGAAAACTACTTGCAGAATGGCTACAAAGAAGGCTTGATTTATTTTTAGCAATCATTCCCCCTGTGTAAGAACGATGGTTTTTATTGGTTTATTCCAATGACTAAACATGTAGTCAACCAATCACAGGAACACTGTCAAGAGAGACGTAGTAGCGGGTTTAAACCCTTCAATTAGGAATCAGCTCTGTAAGTACTTAGATCGCTGGTATATCTTGAAAGGGAGTCTAACTAACTTTAGTAGTCCCCTGTTTAAACCGGGTTGTCCTACATGAGTGTGACTTGTTTTTCCTTCCAAAATACATGAAATTAGATGTAACATGTGAGAAAATTCCTCATGTATCCGGATTATTTTTCCTCACCCGATACAAGCACATTTTTAGAGTATGTTGGAAGGAAAAATGGTCTACTCATGTAGGACTAACCCTGGTTTAATCTGGGTCCTAAAGTTAGACTCCTTTTCAGAATACCAGCCATATGATAATCTGGTTTCATTTCATTCATTTAAACGCTGAAAACATCTGTGCTGATTCATGGCTATGGCCAAGATATTTCCCCTATGACACTCATGCCAAGCCACTTCATCCCGATGTGGGAGCACAGGTTCTTAGTTCAGTCAAGGGTATGCACCTATTTTTGAGTTGTACTGTAAAAGTGATAATTTTCGCGCGTGTAATTTTTCGCGTTTCAAGCATTTTTTAAAATTTTTTGCTTGTTTTAAATTCGCTCTTGTCAGCTATCCACGCTGACCTACACACAAAATAACATTTCGCGGGTTTTTAATTTCGCGCTAGCTCAGAAGGGCGCGAAAAGCGCGAAAATTAATGTAGCGCAAAAATTTCCACTTTTACAGTACTCTTGGAATGTGAGTTTGAACGGCCACATTTTTATCCGCCCTACAATCACTAACGAATCCTAGGGGAAGTCCAAACACCTCCAGATTGATGTTAATTAAGAGATACAATGGCAGCTTCACATGGGATAGGAATATGCTGTTTCTATGGAAAGACCTAATTCTGTTGTTTGTTCTTTTCCCCATTTAGTGTTAATGGTTAAGATAATCTCATATGCACACACATACCTTATTCATACTCTTACTTACTTGCTCACCCCCATTTTTTGGTTTACTCCACTCCTTCAATCCATTTTTTTTATCTCTTTTAACCTTATCGTTTTCTATCCATGCTCCTGGTGCTTTCTTTTCTATTCATCCTGTCTGTTTGGCTCTTCTATTATCCTCTCTTTGCTCTTCTATTTATCTTGTCCTTTCTCTTTTCTATTTATCTTGTCCTCTCTCTTCCATTTATCTTGTCTCTTTCACTCTATTATCTTGTCTTCTCTTGCTGAGTCTTCCCTATTTATCTGTCGTTCTCTATTAATCATGTCTTTTGCTCTTCACAATTTTTCTTGTAACCTGTATGTAGTCTTTCCATCTTTTTCTTTCTTTGTCTGGGACTTATCGGCGTCCTGGGCGAGTCCGCACATGTCCTGTCTTTAATACCTTCCATTAATTGAAACATGAGATAACTTGTAAACTTAGACATTTTCTTCTTTTCTTAGACACCTTCAGACTTCCTCAACATAAAAAACACACCCGAGTCATGGCTTAGATGTCATATCTGCCACTAATGGTAGTTAAAAAATTTTTGTCTCAGAAGACAACACACCTTTTTGTTTAAAATTGGTCTTTAGCGCATGAATTTTTTTCAAAAAAATTTAAGAAATAAAATGGAAAAAGTGGGTCAAAAATGCAATTAAAAAAATTTACAAAAATTCCTGCAGTTCGCATTAGCATTTTTCTTTAAAAAAAGCACATTTCGCATTTGCTTTGTTCACACAATTTCTCTGAGACAAACTTGTTTGTTTTTTTTGGCCTAACATATAATTTTACTTACTACACATATTCACGGGTGTCCAGACGCTTTCACAATGGTCTCATAGGAACAGGGCGTTCCATCGCAACTTGTACTATTACTCGGTGACCACTACAATCTTTAGTTTCAGCAGAAATACATGTCAAACGGCACTGCATGGATTCTACAGAAAACAATAGAAACCCAAAAGCATTAGGCCAAGTAAAAAAAACAACATGTTCTCGTCCACGTTTTTGAAAAACATACATCGGTCCTTGGACCGCATGTATCGCCTGCTGTCGCGGTTTGTAGTGATAGGTCTCATTTGACCTTGACTTGGCATGTGGCCCCTATGATTCAAGTTTTGGTTCCAATTGAATTTAAACTTTTCAATTAGGTCATTTTACATTTTCCAGCTTACATACAACTTACCTCACATGACATTTTGACATTGTATGTACCTTTGACCTCATCAGCAATGCGGATCCCATCCGTTGCATCTCCTACTGAGTTTTGTTTTAAATCCTCAACGTATGCGGATATTACAAGCAAATGTTAACTCTTTTTTCACAACAACCAACAGCCATCACAACAACATACCATCACAACAACAGACTACGGGGCAAAGTGATCCCTATGTGTCCTTCCCTGCCTTAAGGGGGCAGGCGACACAAAATGAGGAAGAGGTGGCATTTTTATTTTTTATTTTTCAAATGGCGCGCCATTCAGTTTTCTCACTCCAGGTGTTAACCTTATCACACCACATGACTCAAACTAACAGAGACATAAGGTCACGAGAACTGAACATATTTACATGTTTTAATAGTGTTAGCACATCTTAGTGTTTTAGTTGTATAATACCTCCTATTAAAAGTATCAAACTGAAGCACAACTATCTCATTGTACAGAGTTTCATTGCAAATTCTCTAAAATCATATCGCGTCACAGAATAAACTGAATGAATGACGCTCATTGTTTTACAAAAGTATTTTTGAGGGATACGCGTACATATGGAACTCTTGACCAAGAATTGAGCTTAGTAAATTGGGCAGACGCACACGAAAACCATGGTGACATTTTCACCAACAATAGATATGCAAGTCTTCACATGCATTCGTCCCTTTAAATTTGACAGAAATAGCTGATCAATTGTATTTGCCACGAAACAAATTTTCACAGTACTATAACCTCTCCGCCCGTCGCATTTATTTAACATCATCAACGTACTATGTATCATGTATTATGTGTGGCCATATAATAAAAAATAAAAATCTTAGTGTTAAAGATGGCTATGAACTAACCACCTAAAATCCACGAAGGCACTGGCAGAGCGCACGTGGGTCCCCTTGCTCTTAGAGCTTCGCTATTGGGCCATTCTTCGGTCACGTTTGTGACCAAAAACCGGTGATTTTTTACTTTCAGCCCAATACTGTTTTGTCAACGTAACCAATCTGTTCCACACTTTTTACCACTTATAATAATCCTTCAGTCCAACCTAACCCAAAAATTTAATGTTTCCACTTTTGTAGATTGTTATTTTGTCATGGTTGCCCTCAAAAGTTTGGTCACGTGCGTGACCTTCTGCCATGGTCAATAAACGTGACGAATTTAGTTTTCCCAATGACAAAATACAACCAATAAGTAACAATGGATATATTATGTTTGGTTAGGCTTTTAGATCCAAGGTTATTAATAATGAAAAAGTAATAAAAGATTGGTTATGTTGACAAAACAGCATTGGGTTGAAAGTAAAAAATCGCCGGTTTTTGGTCACAAACGTGACCGAAGAATGGCCCTATTGGGGTTGTTTGGGAGATGAAATGAAATGGGCACCAGCACAATTGCGGAGCTAAATCTATCTTTCGTACATATGTATGCTGTTCAGAAAGTTTTTCATTGTAGAGGGGGATTTAGTCTAGTGTACGGAATAGAATTTCACGAAGGCATTTATATCGATACCTACATGCTACAGGGAGACCTCGAAAAAGTCTATGCATGTATGAAGAAAGCTACGGTCTTGCAAGTACTCATTTCCTGATGGATTTTCATTGATATTTTTTCATTTTTTTGAAAATAAAAAATAAATCGAGGCGGCCTCAAAAAAGGAAGTGGGCGGGGACGAGAAACATGTTTTTTTCTTTTACTTCGCCTTACTTCAATTTTGCATTTTTCAGCACTAGCATTTTACTAGTTCTCATCTTGTTTCCTGATTAAAAAAAACACAAAAATAAAAATCAGTTTATGTTTGTATAGCTAATTCATGGTATCAAAAGATGGTCATTCATACTGTAATACTGTTAGATGCTATCACTTGAAGGATATTAGGACTTTAGGCTTCCATGTAAACCAAGAGCCAGTTATTTTTATCTCTTTACAACTGATTTTTAGTCCCATTCCACAGTTTAAGACCAACTTTAATGACATCTATTTTCCTACAAGATTTCCCAGTGTCCCTTTATGTTAACAAAATTGATCCCAATTTTTCAGTCCAACAAGGTTGGATGTAAAAGGTGCAATTCATGTACTCTAAACAAAAATCAAGCTTTAAGGAGGATGGCCCAATTTAAGTATTTACATCTTGATAGAAGGGCTTCATCCCAAAACTCCAGCTGTAAAGTATCGCACCAATATTTCAATCCATTTGGATGTGAGAGCTAAAAATGTGATTTTATAAGTCCATAGTGTATTGTGCAAAATTAATATTGATCAACCAAAATGGGGCATATTTTCACTCATAACTTTAGCCCTGCAAATTCACAGGGTAAATGAGAAAAATAGTTTCTTCAGATACCAACGTTTTGACCACTTCCGGTAAAATCAGAGTTCTGGGGATGAGGCTATTAGTGATCGAACCATGGGCCTATGATGATTGGCTGGAACCAGGTTGCTTTTGATAATCAATACCAAGACCTTGTATTATTGCTGTTGGTCTGAAGCACAATGAATATGAGTTTCTATAGAAAGGCATAGCATGGTCCCATGTCTGACTTGGCTTATTTTAATTGTCTTAAAGCATTCTGGACAGGCATAATTCCTTGGCATCAATATCATTCTCAGCATCTGCGCATTGATTTGTCTAATTTCCTCATCAAATAATACACAGATTTTAACCTATAACTGCAGTGTTTTTTTTCTTCATGATTTTTTGTCTTGACCTCTAACTACCTTACTATTTCTGTTTCATGTTTCAAAAAAAAAAAATGTGGTATATGTGGTAGCCAGTGTGTAGTCTTCCTTTGAACTGCCAGTTAGCAGGTTGTCAATCAACACACTGGTTGCGCTTCTGTCGTGCTAAGGCCTTCTGCACCGCCTGATCAACACATGGCGACTTAATTAATAGGCGTGCTAATTCATGAGGCGTCCAGGTGCATTTGTGCTCCCTTTTACTTTAAATCTCAAGAAATGGTTATTTTCCCAGATTTAGTTGATTCTGATAGCTGTGTTTTGATGTGATTGAATGTTTTCAGTTTCCATATCACAGGTCCGTAATGGCCACTGTGTTGTCATTTTCTGCCATTCTACCACAGCAAACACAAAATTATGAATTTCTTAGAGTAGATAAACTCTGAATATAAGCACACAATCTATATATCGAGCTACATACATAGGCTACTGGTTCAGATGATTAAAACCACAACAGTAAGGAGGGGGAGGGGTAACGCAAAATGCCCCTTTAATTATCTGCTTTTGTGTTTTGATTTTAAATATTTGTTGAAGTAAATAGCTCTCATATTATTGACTCACATGTCCAAAATGTTCATGGGTCTGAAAAATGAACTTGGTGAGTTGTCACGCCAAAATGGACCATTTTAACATATGATTTAAAAAGGTGCATTTCATGGTATATGATTTGAGCACCCATAATATTATATTTTGTTTATGGTTAATATCTTGAGTATAGGCTTAAAGGTCCGTTCATATTTCTAATGCATCTGTAGTACAGTGGCTTGCAATGCTGCGCTGCATTCTGCTGCAAAATACTGCATTACAGCACTGTAATAAAGTTCAATTCATTTTAACTGGATTTGTGAATTGCATTGAGTTGCAGTATTTGATCAATATATCTACAAATCATGCAAAAGAAGTTGGAATGGACCTTTGGTCCCGAGGGGGCATTTTGTTGGGTAACATAGGCTTGTTACAAAAAAAGTGGGACTAGACGCCATGAACCATGACCATCATTTTGAATAGGTAACAATGGATTATAATTGCAATCACACCGATTTTGTACCGTTTGTACCCAATCCTGGGTGACCCAACTGTAAAAAGAACCAACCTTGACCAATTTAGCCCGTGCTGCTCTTTCAATACCTTCACAGAAATGAATTAGTCCGACAACAAGCAGTGAATCTAGTATAAGGGCTAATTCATTTGGATTAGCATTGTCCAATTCATGATCTAATGCATGGTTGGTACATGCTCTGTTATGTGTTACCAGGCATTGCTCACAATGCCTCTGTGTATCCCATCTGATTTCGCTCTTTTCAATCCTGTCCATAATGAGAGCTAGTCCAGACAGCAGTGGACTCTAGTATAAATGGACTGAATTCATTGGATTAGCTATGGTCAATCATGATCAATGCATGAGTTGTCACAATGCACTGTATGTGGTACCCCTTCATTTATTCAACTGACCTGTGTAGCCCGTTTTTTTTCTGTTGGCTCTTTCAATACTGTCACATAAATGAGAGCTTAGTCCAGACGCAGGTGGAAATCTATTATAAAAGGACTAACTTTCATTTGGATTAGCTATGGGTCCAAGGTCCATGAATCATGCAGTGGTTTCACATGCACTGTATGTGGTACCCATGCTTTATCCATGGCCTGTTTAGCCCGTCTTGTTTTCTTTCAATACCTTCACAAAATGAGAGCTAGTCCAGAGAGCATGGAATCGAATGGCTGAATTCGTCTAGTCTATTGAAGTCAGGTCATGATCAATGCATGGTTGTCACATGCACTGTTATGTGGTACTCATGCATTGATCACATGCTCTGTGTAGCCCCTCTGTTGCTCTTTCAATACCTTCACATAAATGAGATCTAGTCCAGACAGCAGTGGAATCTAGTATAAATGGGCTGAATTCATTTGGATTAGCTATGGTCAAGTCATGATCAATGCATGGTTGTCACATGCACTGTTATGTGGTACTCAGGCATTGATCACATGCTCTGTGTAGCCCTTCTGTTGCTCTTTCAATACCTTCACATAAATGAGATATAGTCCAGACAGCAGTGGAATTAGTATAACTGCTTAGATGGGGTAAGTTGTGGGGGAGCAAGGCTATGAGCATTCGCAAGAAATACTTCTTTAAGAGTTGCCAAAGGTCAGAGTAGACTAATATTTACCTGTGTATTACATAGTCTGTAGTCCAAATTTGAGCCTTTGCAAGGATTTCCTCCATTTAGTGGTCTAAATGACAGAAAATATAAATGAATTTGTTAAAGAATTCTGTTGTAGAAAACAATGGCTATAAACACAATAAAACTCACGTCTCATTTATCATTTTTTCCACCACCTGCCTGCTTTTAGCACAGACTTTGAAAGCACACTGTGTTGTCTTGTCTTTGAAGTTGCCATATTAGTACTATTGATGAGAAGGTAGATGAACTAGCATTTAACCCCCAGGAACTACCCCTATGATACAATCTGTCTGATTGTCCTGGGCTCATACGAGGACCCACAACACGGAGATAGCCCTCGTTAAAAAAAAAATACTCTTGAAATAGAGCTTCAAGTTATATATTTTTTTCTTAAAGGAGGATGACCTGATTGAAGCATATATAATTTTCATCTTGATAGAATGGCCTTCACCCCAAAACCCCATCTGTAGAGTTTTGCACTGATATTTCAATCCATTTTGATGTGAGAGCTAAATCCATGATTTTGTGAACCCCATAGTTCCGTGTAAAATTATTATTGGTTGACCAAAATGGGGCACATTTTCATTCATAACTTCCTAAATCAAGTTAGCTGTAAGATTTCACAGGGTAAATGGGAAAAATAGTAACTTTCTTCAGATACCAAATTTTGACCACTTCCGGTAAAATCTGGTGTTCTGGGCATGAGGCCATTAGCCATCAGGTCATGCCGCTTTAAAATGACATTTATAAATAAAGTATATGTGAACCCCGATACTCAATTAAGGATTAAGTGTGTCAGTATAGGAACACGCATATGAATAGGACATCCATTTTTTTCAATTTTAATCAATTTTAGAGCAAAGGAAGTACATGCTGACCTTAGATAACTAGTCTTAATTTTATAACAGAGAGGCAAATTTGGCCAATTTATTTTTGGTAAAAGTGTTTAATAATTTGCTTTGGCATTATGGACACAATAACAGAAATGCCACATACATATGTGCACATTCATACACCAATGCATGCACGCACACACACACACCCCCACACACACACACACACACACACCACACACACACACACAACACATTCGTATCTTGTGGTTCGATATAGGGACCCTAGTCCGAAACCTACTGATCGGTGGACACACAAATCAGTGGGTTTCAGGCTTGTTTGTTTGTTTTCATGTTCCCTATCAGTGGGTTTATATGGGCCAGAAAACACACAAATTTGTGTTTTCTAGCCCCACCCCAAAATGGGGTCAGGCCATTTTTAGCACTTTTAGACATAGGGCTACCCCCTGGTATAGGTCCTACGGTCGTCAAATGTCCCTGAACGGAGGATTTAGGCTAGAAAATGTCCCCGATCGGAGGTGTTTACAAGTTCCACACACACACACACACACACACCACACACACACTCAAATGATAACATTGAGTCTTACGGTGATTATTGCAGTCTCTTGTCCTGACCTCGGCACCTGTGTCACATTGATATGAGCACACACACACCACACACACACACACACACACACACACCACACACACACTCAAATGATAACATTGAGTCTTACGGTGGATTATTGCAGTCCTCTCGTCCTGACCTCAGCCCCTGTGTCACATTGATATGAGCACCCACACACACACCACACACTCATACACACACTCAAATGAGAACACTGAGTCTTACGGTGGATTATTGCAGTCTCTCGTCCTGACCTCAGCCCCTGTGTCACATTGATATGAGCACACACACACCACACACACACACACAAATGATAACACCGAGTCTTATGTGGATTATTGCAGTCTCTCGTCCTGACCTCAGCTCCTGTGTCACATTGATATGAGCACTCACTCACACATACACACACTCACACACACACACACACACACCACACACACACTCAAATGATAACATTGAGTCTTACGGTGGATTATTGCAGTCCTCTCGTCCTGACCTCACCCCTGTGTCACATTGATATGAGCACTCACTCACACACACCCCCACACACAAACTCACACACAAATGAAAACATTGAGTCTTACGGTGATTATTGCAGTCTCTTGTCCTGACCTCAGCTCCTGTGTCACATTGATATGAGCACTCACTCCCACATACACACCTCACAACACACATCCAACCCTCACCACACTCAATGAAAACAATTGAGTCTTACTGTGGATTATTGCATCTCTCGTCCTGACCTTCAGCCCCTGTGTCACATTGATATGCACTCACTCACCACACCCCCACACACAAACTCACAAAAAAGAAAATTGAGTTGAGTCTTACGGTGGATTATTGCAGTCTCTTGTCTGACCTCAGCCTCCTGTGTCACATTGATATGGCACTCACTCACACACACACCACGCACACACACATACACGTATGATAACATTGAGTCTTACGCGTGGCTTATGCATCTCTTGCCTGACTCAGTCCTGTGTAAGTCACATGATATGACACATACACACACTCCCACAAACACGCACACACACATACACTTATGATAACCATTGAGTCTTACAGTGGATTATTGCAGTCTCTTGTCCTGACCTCACTCAGCCCCGTGTCACATTGATATGAGCACACACAACACACACATACAACACACTCAAATGAGAACATTGAGTTCTTACGGTGATTATTGCAGTCTCTCGTCCTGACCTCAGCCCCTGTGTCACATTGTTGAGCACACACGCCACACACTCACACACACACACACACACACTTTTTTATTTTTTTTACACACACACACGCAATGATAACATTGAGTCCTTACGGTGAATTTCTTGCAGTCTCGTCGTCCTGACCTCGGCTCCTGTATCACATTGATATGACACTCACTCCATGGTGACCATTGACTCCAAGCTCCATCTTGACGCTCTGTGTCTGTGTACACACATTCACCTTGCATACACCACTGATGATAAGAAATGATGAAACAACTTATCAAAGCTACTCATAATGTTGCAAATAATATAGAAATTTTGCAAGTAGAAATTTAAGAACTTTTAATAAAGGGGGAATTAATCTGGAATAGCTCAACAAGAAGCAAACTATGCTTGATTCTTCACCCAGGCACATATGCAGAGAGTCACCCCCCCCATTCCACAAAAAGGCAAAGGTCCACTTTTTGCTGTTTTTTTTTTATAAACAGGTCTGAATTTTAGAGAAAATTTGAGAAGAAAGTCCACTTTTTGGGTATGAAATGTTAAAAAAGCCCCTCCCCCCAACAAAAAAACATTTTAGGGGGTTAGGTCCACTTTTACAAAAAAGTCCACTTTTTTCGAAGTTTCACCCACCCCTACATAAATCCTGCATATGGCCCTGGATTCACCCAGAAACTAAAATGTGCATGTTAGTAATTATGAGAGGTTCTTGGTGACTCAGAGTAATCCATACAAAAGCTGAAACACATTGGAATTTGCAGGAGTAGATTAAAAGTAAAGGATAAGCCTGTAAATTATTGCAAAGTATTTTTTAAAAACTAAATACCTTATACAGGGTGAGTCAAAAAACACTTGACCCTGATTGTGTCCACCATTTTGAATTTTTAAATAATTTTATATCTAACATATGTGGTATCTGCGGAAGCTTATTTCATTATCTTTAATTTGCTGCAAAGATCTTTCCAATCGGTTAAATATAGGCCGAGCTACCGTCTTTCGAATCAAGAATCTGAAGTGAATAAATAGCCTGATTTTCTTCTGACACTGATTTCCTTCGCTGAACGCTGGCATTTCAATGGAATCCGTGGACAGAGCAGAAAACCGACTACTTGATTCAAACGACTGTAGCTCGGTCTATACCTAACCGATGTGAATGATCTTTGCAGTAAATTAAAGATAATAAACCCAGCTTTCATATGATATCAAATATGTTAGATATATATTACTTAAAAATTCAAAATGGTGGACACAATCAGGGTCAAGTTTTTTTTTTACTCACCCTGTATAAAGAGCTTCCAATGCACTTTTCCTTTGACATTACATGGGAAGCCCTCCTTCTTTTAAGCTTGATTTTTTTTCCCTTTTTTCTTTTCCTTTTCTTGATAATTTACAAAATAATAAAATTGTATTACTTATTAAATTATCAAGAGTAAATTTGACTAAAGAAATTCTTTAAAGGGTATGAAATTTCACTCTTTGCAGACCCAGAGTGGACCCTGTAGTCACTCTTTAAGGGTGAAATTCACTCTTTTGCAAAGAGAGTAATGAGTAACTGACAAACTGCTAGTTTGACTTACCATTCCTGGTGCACATGATGTTCCATCTAGTGGTGGTCCCTTCTTTGTCTTGCAGTAATAGGGATCATGAATATCCACACACCACAGTTGCTCACATGGGTTGTATTCACCAAACTAATCAAATAACATGTGATACATTCAAGTTAGTTAAACACACAACTTGATGTAGCATACTCTTAAAGACACTATAAGTGATCCACCCGAAAGAGTCAAAATATTTTAAATTTTCAGGAATAGCTGAAAAGTGAAGAATAAGTCTGTAGAATTGGCATAAGTTTATTTTTCAAGTGAAAAAAATTGATAGAAAGAAAAAACACAGTGTCCAATACAGGCATCACAATTGAATTACGTGTTGTAGTAAGTGTCCGTATGGACCGTAGTGACTAAATATCTGATGTTGTCCTTATTATTTTGGGACCTCTTGGTCTTATAACGTGCGAGGGTATCTAACCTTGTTACAAACATGCAAAATCTGCTTTTGATGATTTTTTTTTAAATTTCTGGTTTGGAGCAAAGCACTGATAGTGCCTTTAAAGCACCTTAATTTCTTAGGAGTGGGCCCTCGATTTTCAAACAAATCATGTTATTTTATATCATACTGCTTGTCCAATCCATATATTGATCATTGTGTGAAAGAGCTAAGCTCAAATCGATGTCCTTCAATAGAAAATACAACTTGTTATAAAATTAGGGATCCCGAATTGTTGTTGTACACAGTACCTAGGTAAATGTTTACTGGCATTAAAACAAAAAAATCAATTCACACTTGGTAACAATTCAAAAGAGTATTAAAGGGTGCTTGTTCTGATTTAAGCTTATCGTGTTCTCTATGTAATATGTTGGAGGCCAAGTACTTTGCATGCCACTTCCAACCATCAAGTTTATGAGAACAACTTGCAGTTTTGATAATACATATACCCCGACCAATTTCTTCATGGGAGTACCTGTAAGTAGCTGTAAGTAGCCATGGTACCCACCCGCTGGGTACCACATCGCCGCCGCAAAATGGGGGTAAATCAATCCCCCCTACCTAGATTCACATGCAGCAGCTCAACCACTAGTCACCACCAATGCGGGAGTACCTGCGTGGGTAACTCCCATGCAAATGAGCTTTGATCTCTGTATGATTATTTCAGTGATTTTATCCATTATTTAACATTTTGGTCACTATGTTTATATGTTTTAATCAACAAATGTCATAATATGTGTGGGGTTTTTTGGTGTATGCCAACTCAAATTCTATATGTTTACTAAGCTTGAAAATGATCAGAAAGTCGTATAACAAGGGATGTTTGGCGCCCTCTATGGTACAAAGTGCTGCCTACTAGGCAGCCTGTAGGGAGTACCTGTGAGGACTCCCAGGAGGAGCTGCAGTGGTACTCCACTGCTGGTGGCCTTACATGGGACCTGTCAGTCCCCTAGCGGCAACTGCAAGTACACTATGATGGGTACTGGCAAAGGGAAACATAGCTGCTACCACCAAGTGCTTTGTGTACTTTGCAATACTTAGTTCTGGTACTTGCATAATAGTGCATCATGGGTACCCTTGAGTAGAGCCAAGAGTACACATGGAGTAGCCTAAGCTCTGGTTACACCTTGAGTAGTATCATTGCTGTGTAAAAAGCGCTGCGCGCTCTATACTGATATGGAAGGTACACCATTAAAAATTGCAAGTTTTTTATTTATCTTCTGAATGACATGGATTTTTTAAGGCTGCAGGTGCAGGACACAAGAAAAGCATAGCCTTTATTCTGGATATCAAAATTAATATTACTTCCTGTAAGTCAGAGGTTCCAAAGATGATTTGGAATAAGCACCTCTAATAGTATCAGTGTCTGAAATCACAAGAATTTTTTTTCCACCATGCAGTACACACAGCACCGACTCCATGAATGAAGATCCCTAGGCCACTCAACTTCTTGTAATAAAATTTGTTTTGTTTTCTATCAAATTTTAATTCAAATAAGTTTTTTTTTAATTTAAATGTTAAAGAGAAAAAGCTTTATTTAGTTCAATTTAAATGTACATAAACATTATTTCGTGTAGATTTTAGTATTATTATCTATTACTTTTTTATATTACTGCAGCTTAAAGTAACTATAACTATGACAAGTAAAAACAACTGATTTGATGGGAATACAATACAAACATTTATTTACCTGTTACTGCTGTTATACACATACAAAACTAAACTTATTTCTTAACACTATTAAATAGCACTAGAGGCAAACTTAAGTTTTTCTAATATTAATTTGCCAAGTTGCCTAACGTTTACTACATTACATGAACAAACTTAACATAAAACCACTTTTGCAAACCCCCTTCCATAGTAAATAAGTAAACGATACTGAAAGCTATGCAACAGGTGAATTTTGGTATGTAAATGAATCATGTCAATGATTAATACTGCTAAAACTTAGTAGAATCAGTGGGTGGCACCACGAGGGGCAAAAAGGCAGTTTTCCCCCCTTTAATTTTTCTCTTGTCCCCAGTCCCCCGCCTCCCACGGCCTGAAGAAAATGGATTCTGGGTCCAAAAATCACAAATTTTTGACAAATCATTGATTGTATGCCAAACTTTTTAAAATCTCCATATTTTTTATGTTCCCCCCCCAAACAATTCACTTTTCCCAAAAAATCACTTTTAACCACCCCCATTTTCCCCCAGAAAAGCGTCCCTGGTGCCGCACTGACAGAAAATATACATAACCATTATTACCTATTTTATGTTTGTACATGAATATATGGCATACTTTGATTAAAACCCATTAGCTAATTACAGTGTTCCTACAGAAGTCTGTGATGACCACCCCTGTAAAGTTAAATAAGTAATAATAATGAGTACCTTCTAGATATTTAAGAATTTTGTAAATCTGTAACTTGTTCATCAAAATCATATTTGACATAATTGGCTGAATATGTGATTATGTGCATGAGGATGTGCGTGTGTGTACATGTGTGTGTGTTGTGCATGTGCAGGCATGCGTGTGTGTGTGTGTATGAAATTAAAACAATGATTACATGTTTGAAAACAGAACCAATCTCTTCAACACTTAAAAAATCTCAACATTTCTTGGATACCTGAAAGGTCAACAATTTAAAGAGACATGAGGAGATTTCCAGAAAGAAGTTCCCCCAATTTTTTTCGAACCCGGGTTTTTTGCATATTTGGAATGCTTTCCAATGTATTAGATCACACCTGAAGTGGATAAGCCAAATCCGACGTCTTTATGTAATAAGATGATGATTTAGTACTTTCTGTCGTGCACGACAGAAAGTCAAAGCACGGTGTTCTATGGGGACAATTACGATAGTCAGGCAAGTTCAAAACAAGGTTTGCGGTTTTCTTTTGTACTTGTTTGTCCAATAAACCTCCGCAACGTTCGTGGTAGGTGAACTACAATCGATCCAGTGCAATTTGAGAGAATTCGTATTATAAAAAAATCTCCTCCTGTCACTTTAAAAATCAGAAAGTTAACTACAAAATGACATATCAAATCATTTTATGAATCACAAACATGGAACTCCGCTCATCAGCACTCTACAGAATCTATTGCCAATATGAAAACATCCAAAATCTCATATCAAATGTGTGATTGTATCAATCCAGTCATGCTTAATAGTAAGAGCTATGTGAATGTTGTGTGACTACCACGGTTGGTTGTGAAAGTTATGTATTTGGTATTCTGAGTTTACTTTCTCTACTAATCAATGAAATTGTCCTTGTCCATGGCTATTTAGGATAAATTCAATACCCCCACTGGGGAGGCATATACTGAATTCAGTTGTGCATTCTACAGGAGGTGTATGTAATTCATTTGGAATAGCCTACCGTGGGTGCAAGTATGTTATCAGTGGTAGTCACAGTGATAGATTCCTAGTCTGTACAGTAACACTACATACAAAACTAAGAGATCATTGGAGGAAATTGAAAATAAATCCAGGTAAAGGTTACAACAGGGTTGATAGAATTTGGCAGATTTGGCTTTTGTCAAGTTGAATGACTGAAACTTTGACGAAGCAACTTTATTTTGTTCATCGGCCCCAATAGGCAAACAAATTTTCAGCTTTTGTTGATCCACATGTGAAAGTAATTCTATTTTATGCAAGTTCTTGTCCCCTCACGGCTCAAGCCTGTGTCCTGTGTACATCTTGTACTGTTTGCACCAGTGTTGCTTGGAGTTGCACCTATACTATTCTATATCAATTTGCTGTGTAAAAGGGGATAGCCCAATTTAATCATAGAGGCTGGTATTCTGAAAGAGAGTCTAACTTTAGACCTGCATTTAAAACAGGGTTAGTCCTACATGAGTGGACCTTTTTTCCTTCCAACATGCTCTAAAAATGTGCTGAAACAAGTGAGAAAATTCTTCATGGATGGGCCATGAGGAATTTTCTCACGCTTTACATTTAACATTCACAGTACTAGTATGTTGGAAGGAAAAAGGTCCACTCATGTAGGTCTAACCCTGGTTTAAGGTCTAAAGTTAGTCTCCTTTTCTGAATACCAGCCATTAAGTTTTCATCTTGATTTAATAACCTTGACCCCCCCCCCATCCCCCTGAATAAATTACAGAATTGTTTTCCCTATAAAATTTTTCTTGGAGTCTCGATCACCAAACATTTCAAAATATATAAAAACTCAGCCAGAATTGTCAGCATTTGACTTAGCTCCAGAATGCCAATGTAGGTGTAATTCCCACGGAGAACAACTGAACTCTGAAAAGTTAACTCCAAAAGAATTCTGAACTTCTCCAAGATGATTAAGATTGATTTAATACCACCATAATCTTACAAGTGAACTTTGGCCTACTTTTGACTGATTTATTAATTGTTCCATCATACTTTGCTATTTGTCACAGATGTATGTAACTTGTGCAACAACCTTAGTTTCAGTGGAAAATGTCCAAACAAATCACAGAACACATTATAGAGAGTTGAATCACATGCCCTCTCTTTACGCTATGATGTTATTAACAGCATACCATAAGCCAGGGGTGTCCAACCTGCGGCCCGCGGGCTATTTGCGGCCCGCAAAGAGCTCGCATGTGGCCCGCAAGGTACTTCCCAGAAAAAAAATAAATGCATAATATCTGAAATAATAGATTTTTTTTAAATGTCATTTGAATTATTTCAATTTTCTCAATCTAAAACCCAACTTTTCTAAAAATCGTTGGAAAATTAGTCCCATTTCATCAATCTGAAAGAAAAATTTTCTAAATATTGTGGGAAAATTAGACCAATTTCTTTAAAGTGGAGCCATTTTTTTCACATTACCTATAAATGTCAACATTTCTTGCAAAAATGAAGAATTTGTGTTAATTTGGTCAAAAATCTGAAAACCTGGTGTAGCTATGGTTTCCTTTTCAGCAAAAAATGGTATAGATATGGGTCCCCCTTCCTGATTACTTGCTTGAGGCCCGCATAAGTTGTGGATTAAACCAATGCGGTCCCTGCATCAAAAAGGTTGGGTACCCCTGCCATAAGCCTTGTGATTAGTTTGGACACCTTGCTACATGGCTACATAGCACTTCTACAACAATTTCTCAAATCAAATTTGAACTATAATATTATGAAATTTAAAATACCCAGAATGGAACTCCCACACATATTATGTCATAGCTCTTCTTGGAGTAGTGCCCGATGAGACAGAGTCAAAATGGATTATTTAATTTGGTATGATGTAAAATGACCCCTGTTTTGGTGTTTTCCAAATCACTTTTCTCTATTGAAACACTCTTTCAGCGCCACATTTTGACCCATCCCGCCTACCACATCCTTATAATCAGAGTGCCTGGACTGGGGATACATAATATACATTTTTTACGCAGTGCAATGTTTGGAAATTGTTTTTTACTGAATTTCTCAATCAAGACAAATTTTTGATCTTAGCTCATGGGATGCTAGTTCTAGACTACGTAAAGTGGAAATTTTTGCGCTACATTAATTTTTGCGCTTTTCGCGCGCATCTGAGCTAGCGCGAGATTAAACCCGCGAAAATTTTATTTTGTGTGTATGTCCTATGTAATAGCTGAAAAGAGCGAATTTAAAAACAAGTAAAAATGTTAAAAAACGCAAACGCGAAAAATTTACACACACCAAATTATCACGTTTACATTATTTCCACCATTTTTGGCAGATGTTCAGACCCGCGACAATGTCTCAACACATTTATGCTCAACCTGCCGATTCAGTAAAAACCCAAAACACTCCAGGCCATCCCAAAGATACATTTTCGGTAACGAACTCAACATCCTAAGGTACAACTAGACCATCAAATAAGATTGGCTAAAAATTGTCTAATAGATTTGTAAAATTGCAAAAACAATGTTTACTCACCAGAACATCCCCAGATCAAGGGCTCATAATTTAGTGCCATATTTTCCCCCCCCCCCCGTAATCATTGGAAACATTCTTTAAAAACAAAATACATAAATACAGTGCGGTCGCTAGTGTCGCCTGCTGTCACGGATTGTGAATGATATGCCTCATATTTGACTTTGACCTCAATAAACAAATGAGGGTTTGCATGTAATCTCAATAAGCCAGTTGGCTTCCAATTGGACTTCAACTTTCATTTTTTAGCCTATCTTACAACTTGACCCACATGACCTTTGAACTTGTATGTGACCTTTGACCTCCATCAACATAGACAAAATGAGGGATCCATGTTTGCAACCCTAATGACTCAAGTTTGGTTGCAATTGAACTTCACAGCTTTCAACTTTATTCAATTGTTACACTGTCAAGCCTCAATCGTACAACTTGACCTCGCATGACCTTTGACCTTGGTTAGTGATCTTTGACCTCATCAACAACTGAGGGATCCCATGTTGCACCTATGACTCAAGTTGGTTTAAATCATTGAAGTATGCAATTTACAGGCAAACGTTACCCCTTTTTCACACAACAGACTACAACAGACTACATCAACTGATGATCCTCACATGACCTTGGACTTGATATGTGACCATTCGACTTCATCAATATGAGAGATCTCCAAATTGCACCTATGACTCAGTTTGGTTTAAATCCCTTGAAGTATGCAGATAGTACAGGCAAATGTTAACCCTTTTTTGCAACAGACTACATCAACAGACTATCTCACATGACCTTTGACTGTGGTATGTGACCTTTGACTTCATCAATAAATGAGGGATCCAAAATTGCACCTATGACTCAAGTTGGTTTAAATCCAGAGTATGCAGATATACAGGCAAATGTTTCACCCTTTTTCACAACAACAACAACAGGGACAGTGATTCAATATGTGGTTTCATACCTTAAGGTAGGCGCTACAATCTTAAGGGCAGGTGTGACACCTAATTATTAAAGTAGTACTAGTAATGAACAGCACACATATTGGTCACTCCCATAGAGTATGAGTAGCAGAGAGGACAGGGTGGGGCATGCAAGTAAGTATTGTATAGGAGTTGTTTCTTGGAGAGAGTCTTCTCAACAACCACTCACCAGTGTCCAAGCCACAAAGGATGACAAAGAGGTATAAATCATTGTTGTGTATATAGTATATTAAAATTTTATCTTTAGTCATCGTCATAAACATAGAAAATAACAAATATTGCAACATAGGTGATTCAATAACTCTCATTGTCAGTTTCTTTTCATCAGTGTATCTTTCACATACAATTCACACGTCTTGTGTTTTATTTTCAATGAAAATTACCCACAAAGGTTAAAACCTAGCTCTGTTTCAGTAGAGAATGTGCTTCCTTGAGTGTAATCAGGTTCTTCATCCCAATACCCAACTAAACAAGGCTTTTGATACTGAGCCGGTGGTCGATCCACTTTTGCGATCGATCATCGTTTTTGAAGACTAGTGCAGCTGTTTTCTGAATACTAGATGCACATGTGCATTGTGCAATAGCGCTTTAGTTACGATGTAAAAGTTTTCCAAAGGAAGGATTTAATGAGCTGCTGCTTTCACAAAATACTTCTTTTTGAGGCATTTACGGCAGTGGTTGTAGTTGACTTTTTTAATGCTGAGGTGCATGGCCATCTTTTAAGTGATATGACTTGTCACCTTGGTTTGTTTCTGCACAGAAATTGTGAGTTTTCCGCTCGTGAAATTGAACGGGCTGAGTGAGGAAATTCAACATGGCGAATAGACTCTTACGTAAATATGCATTTAGTGGATGAATATGTGCTGTTTGAGGAAGCGCAAGAGTGATATGTGTGTGTCAGAGTTGGCGAAGTATTATATTATAATGAATTTGGTGGCTGGTTTGAAGTCTACAGACTAGTCGATTAGAATATAATAAATATAATAATAATATACAGGTTTTTTTATAAAGCGCCATTTCATCAAGATCACAGCGCTGTTGCCTATTATTATTATAACGCTGCCATCAGGAAATCGTCACAATCATTTCGCTTCACCTAGGTCGGCAGCCGGCCAAGCGCACAATCCTATCAGCACTTAGATTGTAATATTCCCCCTAACAGCTACCCGAATATCGCTTGGGTGGACGAGGCAAGCGAGGTAAAGTGCCTTGCCCAAGTGCACAACACATTGGCCGCAGCGGGGCTCAAACCCGCAACCTTCAGATCATGTGTCGGCCGTCATATCCACTGGACCACATGTGCCCTCACATGTTAGACATTGGATTGAACCACATCATGAGAATCAAATTCAAATGATGTGTATCCATGAGTGTAGCGGCATATGAGAGTGGTGGCAGGAAACAGGCTATCCACTCTGACCTGTGACTTGTGGGTAAAATCAGGACAAAATGCCAGAAATAAGGTGATTTTTGATACCACTTCCTGATCTTGCAAAATCACAGAAATGGTTTCAAAGTTACACTTTTCTGTTACTAAACATTCCAAAGAAGTATAAAACTTGCATGTTGTAATTAAAAATGCTAGTAAGACACATGCAGAACTGCAAAAGGGTTACTTTTGTCATCTCATGGTTCCATTAAAGGTCGATTTTGAAAACCCTTTTCAGGAAAGTGCAAATTTGACCCCATCCGCTGCCTTTCCCTGGACTTAACAAGTTGCCACTTTGATACTTTTCCAGAAGCCTCTACACTCAACCATGAGCCACTTGACCAAACACACCTCAGGCCTCAGGATTTAAAAGTTGCAGTAAACCCTATAATCCTCTTCTTTTCTGCATGACTAATTCTTCTTTTCTATAGACGATGTGCCATGTGACGTCACCGCCGGGCAAGAAACAAAGCGCTGCCTGGCGGTATGCGTGCGCACCTGTAGGGCTTGTGCTTTTAAAATTTGCACTCAATCAGTATAAATAGCCCATTGAATAGTGTTGTAGCTATGTGATGTCCTTCGCACCTCGATAATGTCAGTGGACCAGGTGCTAAGTTGTGTTTGTAAATATCGATGTCACCTCATCTATAGAGTTTACTGCAACTTTTATATCCTGGGGTAGGTTCCATCAAGTGGACTAACTTCAACAATACCCAGTCGATCACCACAAATGAGATGCCAAAATATGCTTAAATAAATACCACTTCCAATTATATCCTATGATGTATATTACAATGTATTGTTTTGACTTGACAAATTTCAGGGGTGGGGAGTTACTTTTTGGTGGTGTTTACGTAATATCTAACAACACCAATAATATGATATTGAATGTAACTGATAAATTGTACCGGACAAAATTAAGAGTGGTCACAAGTTCAATTTTTTAATGTTCTGATTGCTGTCTTCCATTTTGGTTCAAAATGGAAAATTTTATTTTATTTTAATGGATTTTAGGTAGAATACATGATATCTAAAATGTAACAATGGCAAAGGATGGTAACTAAGCCTTCTTAAGTCAAGCTGATGTGCAGAACACAAAAGGTGCATATGAAATAGAAATTATATAATGCACTGAAACTAAAACTGATTTGGATTTGATGCAAGGTTGTAGTATCAGGTACACCACCAAAAAGTTATCCAGCTCCCTTATTTTTTCTACACTATAGTGAATCAAACTTCATCTTACAACATCTAATGTGCCATGCTGTACTAGAGTTACTCGGACTGACTTCTTTGATCATTAAATTTTGCTTATGTGCACGATGAAAGTGTGCAAACTCGATGTGCAGACAGACAATTTTAGCAAACTGGTGCAATGCTACAAGACGGTAATGACGGTGACTGATGGGAGTATGTACAGTGCACACATATAGTAGCCTGCATTGCAGAAATTAGCTGTGTAGACAATAAATTGTATACACTTTAACTTACAGATTTATCACCAAGCACAGCGAGTGTGCCACAACAAGTTAACAGGAAATCTCGAAATGTCTACAAGAGAGAAAATGTCAAAGTTTATGTATGTGATGAAATTGGATC
Source organism: Ophioderma brevispina (assembly GCA_023653785.1). Lineage (NCBI taxonomy): Eukaryota > Metazoa > Echinodermata > Ophiuroidea > Amphilepidida > Ophiodermatidae > Ophioderma > Ophioderma brevispina. The sequence continues at coordinate 106,039 of JAMKCH010012803.1, forward strand.
CTCAAGAGCTGTAAATTTGGTCCTTGGGTGACAGGTTTCTCATGATTCCAAAACACAGCAAGTGGGTGGGATGCTGGTTAAACTTCGTAGGTCCATAAAGTATAAATCTACCTACTTTCTGCTGTAATATCTGGCTGTTGACCCCCTGAGTACCTTCCGCCTTTCATACAGGTTTTGGTTGGCTAATTACATTATATTATTCATTTCAATAACTAGTTAAAATACAGCTTCCAAATTCAAGCTTGCAACTTCGATTTGAAAAAAAGGAGGAAAAAAAACAAGCAGAAATTGGAATTAAACAGAGTGTAATTTTGTCCCTGCCAACCCCACATGATCCATTAATGACCTTTGACCCTTTGATGTGCTGAGATAGTTCCAAAGCTGCAGTCCCTACAGGTTTGAAATTCATCAACGTATAGAAAACAACTGATACAGATGGGTTAAAATTTAAATAAAGGTTGGTGACCCGATCAGGCGGTCATGGTCCAATTTTTCATGTAATGTTTTCCCCCTCATATGGAAACATATCACCAAAAAACCCAACATCTGATGAATTAAATCAATTCAGCCATTTGGATAGTAGAAGTAAAAATGTGTATTGTCCTATAGGACAGTGTGTGTTAATTAATGTAGTCAACCATTTTTGGAGACATTTTTGTTCATAACATTAAAAAAAAAATCTTTGACTTAATTTCACTGAGGTAATGAGAAAAATATGAACTTTCTTCTGATACCAAAATCTCAATTTTCATGAAATTGGGGGATGAGGTTGTGAATCGGGTCACCCAACTTTAAAATTTTGCTGTTAACATTTTTTTTCATATACATCCAATCCCCTTTCCAAATACTTTTAGTACGACAAAAAACAGTTTAGGTTTTGTCTGCTAAATGCCACCATTTTAGTCCTGTGTACATATCAATGCCTACTGTTTATCTCAGCAAATAGGAATAGCTAAGCATCTCCAATTTCATGATTTGAAAAGGCAAATTTCCTGAGCCACTTTGCTAGATTTCCTATTTTCTGATTTGGCAAGGTGGATTTAATTTCTTTTTTTTTCTTATTATTCCTGATTTCAAGCTCAAATTTCTCTGTGCTTTAATAACCTTGAACCATTGTGCAACTCTTGAATTTGTTCAATGGATTTTTCTGACTCAAGTATAGTACCATTCTCGATTATAATACCACCCCAGTTTTGAAAGACTCTGAATAATAGAAAATCCCATTAATCCCGCCATGATTTTTGTTTGCTGGAATCCAATCATGAATTCAATAGATAACATGCATTTTTTTGTTACAATCATTAAGGTTTTGGTAGTATCTTGTGATTTTCTTTACCAAATTAATTAGGTTCATGCTTCAGTTCTTTTACAGGTCTTTACACCTCATTTAACACATGAAAATATCTGGAATAAGTAAATTCTGAAAGGCTGATATGTTGATGCTTGACGTTAGGGTGGAGATCCCATTATAATCCCACCCCCTAAATTAAAGCTAATTTTTGGTTAAAAACAGGTGGGACTATACTGGGGTCAGTACAGTAAATTGCATATTTACTTCAGAGGAAAGCTGTTCCATGGATTCAGCTAAATCCAAACAAAGTAATTCACTAATTAGCCAAGCATTCTCACAACAGAAAATTAATAAAAATTTAACTTGCATAACTTTTGAAATTTCATTTTTCTCCATTCTGCATGCAGTTTATACTTTGGCCTTTTCTGTCCACAAAAGCCAAATGTAGGTCTTTTATTTTTTTTAAATAAACAATAAGGCAAAAAAGTGTTTCCAGTAGGCCCTGCACATTTTGAAGCCAATTTCCACCAGATTTCATGTTTTTTTTTCAATTTACTGAGAAAATTTGCATTTTTTTGGACAAAAAATGCCTCAGAGATAAAAATTTGTTTAAAAATTGATACTTTTGTTTTCTGCACTACAGTAAGAACTTGTACATATTCTTACTCTCCCTTGCATAGATTCAACATTGAGTTTGTTTTCCTCTATTTTAACTAGGTTTTCTAATTTGAGGTGATTTACTCATTTCTCCCTTTTTTTGCTCAAGAAAGATGGGCACAAATCCATGTATCCCTCCAGATGACAATGCAGACATCAAAAGCATTACTAACAAAGATCATTACATCCAGGAATTGAACCCAGGACATCCAGATCACTGAACCAGAACTTTACTAGCTGAACATAAAAACACATATCTGTACATGATCAAGTTTAGATGGTATGGTCAAGATTTTAAACCGTGGGACAAGTCTCTACCCAGAACCAACAAAGTAAAGAGATTTAAAAAAAATAATAATATTTAAATAGAAAAATTGTCTGTGTAGGAATCATTTATTTAGTATTACTACTTGTTAAACTTACCTTCTGTCTACTAACCATGCCAATTTATTTTCATCTTGTACGTGTGTAAGCCTACTATGTTTTCAAAATGGCTGTATCTTGAGCCATACATTTCATCCTCAATATGTGATGTTCTTAAACAAGTAAACGTTTCACCTCATTATTACCTACTTCACTCAACTGTTCATAACTTATTTGTTTGTCTTGAACATGTAGGTCCTTTCCTGTGATTTATATACTCCTAACCCCTTATTTGGATAAGATCAAATTGAAAAGGCTCCAATAGTTCAGGCACTTCCTAGAAAATGACCTGAATCTAAACTGTTTGTAAGGATGCGATAAATTAAGCAATGTATGCTTTCTTATAAAAAGAAAAACATTGTCACTTCAAGTGCTTCTTGACAGTTCATTGCAACTCAGGAATTACAATATTGACAAGAGATTGATTTCAAAGTTCTTTTTAAAATCCAAACTTACTTTTTTAAGTAGTAACGTTTTTTGGCGTTCCTAACAGGAGCTTCTCAAACTGATATGGCCAGCTGATCATTGAGATGGAATTGGTGACGTCATGGCTGTCGTGATGACGCCCTCCTCTGGATCAGCTGATCATAAAGATGGACTCTAAGTTGGTATGCCCCCTCGTCTGCATTCATCAAGTTCTTCCTTTGGTCTAGGGCCCCCTTTTTCTCCTATCCAGATGGCTTCCTGAATCCATCTGGCACTTTTAGCGTTCCTTTTGAGAATGAGCATTCCTCCCCAGTTTATAAGATGGTTATAGCGGAGTGCGGATCTCTATGCCGATTTAGTCTGTTGTGGTTTCAGAGTCTCTTTTGGTAGCTCTTGTGAATTCTGTGCACCTTATTGTCAGTTTCATCTTTGTGTTCTTCCTTTTCTGGTGCACATGTATGTTTTGTCACAATTGTGACAAGGGATTTATCACACACTCCAGTAAAACATTATTGATCAGTTTAGAAAGCTTCCTGTTAGAAGCGAAACGTCACTACTTAAATAAATAAAAGTTGGATTGTAAAAAAAGAACTTTGAAATTCATTGTAACTTTTGAATCCTGATGAACCTTTCAAATGATATTGACACGAGAGTGCTTCCACTTAGAACTCAAACTACATTCAAATAGGTTCTTTGGATTTTGAGCTTAATTGAATCCCTAACGCTCAATAGGACGTGCCATTCCCACACATGCACTCAGCCTTAAATAGTAGTTGGGTATTGACTAAGCTGGTATCAGGATTTAAATTTTTGAACCAATCCATAATGCATTCCAATGTGCCTATTTTTACTGTTACTAAAGACCAAGTCAGTAGATAGGGATAAAATTGTTCAAGAAGTTAAGACCACAAAACGTTTCATGATCATACAAAATTCGCCACTTGTAGCTAAATGAGTTGTGTAAAAGTCGCGAGTTAGGTTTTAGTGTTAAGATAGGATTTGGGATCACGATGCGAACATGTGAGGTGTAATTCTAAATGGTACTGTGGGATGGAAAAAAGCCCTCGAAACACCCTATAAGCTAGTATATTCCTAAGAATAACTAACACAATGAATAAAGAATATTGTTTTCCAAAATTCACATTAGCAGTAGAGGTAAACAATATCAAAATATTCTAAAACCAGCAAAACACAAATTTGCTTTCAAAAAGAACTTTAAAAAAAAAAAAAGTACCACCCTATGATTTTTTAATGGCTGATTGTGAGGAATAACACATTAAATATTTTTTTTTCAATATATTTCTATTTACTTGATGAATTCAGAATTTTAGTTTAAGGAAAGTTATATTACATATTCATCAAGACTATTCCAATTAAAATATTTGTCCAAACACAATTTCGGGCGCCCAAAATAATTTCAAATAAAATTGGCAATTTAAAAAAAAAAGGCCAATTTTTTTCAATTGAACATGATATGTTTTGTTTCCCTGTAATTTGGACTGGTTTATTATTTTTACATTCATAAAGTTATCATCTTTTTCATAAGAAAGGTCTAAAACATCAAAATTCAGTATATTCAAGTTTTCATTAATTAATCAACAAAGAAAATTTGAAACGCATCTAAAAACCCAATTATGTCAAGGCCTAAACTGCTCATTTTTTGGCCAAAATTTCTGCAATTTTATTTATTTTCAGCCTGAATTTTTGTATTTTAGTCCAATTTTACACTGTTTTTCAGGTCTTTTCTCAACAACCCCAATCACACCCTTCAACAATTAAGCTACAAGTTGTACAGCACTATTAATTCAGATACCTTTACATTTTAACAAAGCTGTCACCACCAAAACTACAATGGTCTGCAGCAGTAAAAAGACAACAGTCTCTACACTATGACACTTATACTAGGACTGACAGTCAACTTGGATTAATACACCTGACTGTGTCACATAGGAATGCTAACACAGGAATGCTAACACAGGAATGCTAACAAAACTGCTAACAAGACTGCTAACAGGAAGGCTAACAAGACTGCTAACAAGACCGCTAACAAGAATGCTAACAGTAACAGGAATGCTAACACATGACTAAACAGCTAGTATTACAAAGATTAGTACATCTGTACCTCAGAACTCTGAGAAGAGCTATAGTCGGCCATTTCATCACGGTTAAGTGACAGCTGATAATATTCATTGTAATCACCAAACTCGGTGCTCATTCCTAAGAATGAGAACATAGAGGACCATTGCTCCTCTTCCTCCTTTGCCTGCAATGGGTCAAGCAATTAGTAGTACAGTTGCAATTAAAGCCATAATATCACATATTTTAAAGAGCACCCCCAATTTTAAAACATTTTGAGATTTTTACACAGTTGTATTGATAATTTGGCTAGTAAACTATGTGTTGCATAAGAACTTAAGAAGGAATTTTGTAATTGGAATTAATATTGGATTCTGATGATAATTCAACAGCCCTAATGTAATTTCAACATGAAATAGCTGGGAAACAGCAACATGTGTATGTCAACAATCATTCATTAGCTGTTCCATTTGTTTGCACAAGTCAAGTTAGGATCACTTTCATGTGATTAAGCTATTTCATAATGCATAAACAGAAATTTCACATTTGCAGCACTGCCGTTATATTAGGATTTGAGAGCCCCGAATTTAATTACAAAATTCCTTCTTTTATGATACATGCACACTTTGAAGCACTACCGTTCACAGGTATAGTTTACTAGTCAATTACCAACACAACTTGCATGAATCTCAAAAATGAAATCCCAAAAATTGGGTTCACTCTTCAAAAATGTGCTATTATTGCTTTAAGGTATTTCAATCTCTGACACAAATGAACTTTCAACATGTGAAAGTCAATATATCCAATACCTCTGGTGAACTTTTAGCTGTTATTCTCAGTGCAGATGGAATATTACCTGATTTGCACCACATAGCCTTAGATCAAAGATAAAACAAATCTACTTGCTGAGAGACATAGTTTACAAGTGTAAAACCTATTAAATTATTATATTAACTCACGGTTTGGCCTCTTACTAGATAGGTCACTGTGTCCTTGCCCTTGGTAACACATTTTAAAGGAACATTCATAGGCTGGTATTCTGAAAGGGAATCTAACTTTAAACCTGGGTAAGCTGGGTTTTAAATTTCCTCACCCATTACGGCACATTTTTAGAGTAGGTTAGAAGGAAAAAAGTCCACTTGTGTAGGACTAACCTTGGTTTAAACCCAGATCTAAAATTAGACCCCCTTTCTGAATACCAGCCATAGAGTTTTCACTTAAGGGGTTTGACGTGTGATCTGTTTACGCGCAAGCTGTTTTGAGCTTTGTGCATTCAATTTAGCCGGCAGCAAAAGAAATATTTTGCATTTTGAGGCGCGAAGATTCCATGCACAGATGTCGTGGATCTCTGTGCACCTTGTTTGCATTTATGCGTTCGAAGAATTAAAACAAAAATCACGCATCCTCTACGTACGCATTCACTGCTTTGCTGCGTACCGAATGTGCCGCGAGTTATAGTTGTTAAATAAACTCAAATTGGGTTGCTTTAGACATTTTATGGAAAAAGTAAGTCTGTGACCCCCACTTTTTATTTCAAAATTTTGAAGAACGACATGGGGACCTCAACATATTTATAAATTAAAAAATTCTATTGAGTAGTTTTTATTTTGTAGGTGAACCAAACGTCAAATTGTTACTTTTGCCTCTAGACCATTGCAATGTTTAAAAAGTCAAAATACTTTTTTGATTGGTTATAGCTCAAAACAGTCAGTGACGTATTTTAAGTTATTTTATTTTTTCAGATTCTTGATCAGCACCTAATAAATATTTAATACCATATATGTGACTTCCTGGAAAATTCTATCGAGTAGGTCATAACACGTCCAACCCCTTAAATGAAGGGTTGGAACTTATCCATTCCAGGAGGACAATCCCTGGGGACAATCAAAAAGATGTAATCACACTTTAGGGGTCATTCCCCCCCCCCCCCCCTTCATATTTGGTACCCATTGCTACTATTGCAACTTTTCAGTGTGGTGCCATGGCTAAAATTGCCTAAATTGTTACTTCTTTTCTAAACCTTTAATTTTTTATGTACAGCATTTTTTTGTGACTTTTTAAGTTTTGTTTGGAAACTGCCTGAGTTGTTTATAATTTTGCAAAATATTTGTCTACTAGTTTGAATCCAGACGCATAATTGTTGGCATCAACTCACGCCTAGCTCCATTTATAGTAAATAGAACAATATACTAAGGTGTTTAAGTGAATTTAAAGGCTGACCAGAGATTTTGTAATAGAATTTTTTTTGTAATAATTAAAAATGCAACTATACCTAAGATAGTAACCTAAACTGCACAATTTCCAAGTTTAAGATGAATCCGATCTTTCGTTTTTGATGCGGAACATTTTATGTAGGCCCTAAAGTAATTACTGCGCATAGTATAACCGTGTATAACAAAAATTCCAGATCCGAATTTTCAAACAAAGTTTGATTTTTTATATGAAGGACTAGTACATGGACAAGCTTTATATAGCAAAAACAGGATTTCTTTTGAAATTGAGGTCGCCCTCATCTGGAAATCTCTGAGTCAAGCCTTTAAGGGCAGTGGTTAACCCAGTGGCTTTTGTTTTTAACACGAATTTCTTGATTTTGCACATTTAAACATCAAACCTGTGTTTCATCGTATACCAACAATGGTTAAGCCACTGCAGACATCCTGAGCTGTAATTTTTTGCCGATTTAAAACAGCTATTGACCATTTAAGTCACAAAACCACTGGTCTTCAAACGGCGGTATTTAGCACCATTTCACAAACCGTCAGGCCCAAGCGCAGCAATGCGTCGCACGGTGATTGCTTGCGCGGTAATGAAGCGTGCGCCATTCTTTAATGTTACTTTTTGCGCGAACGCATCTTGAAATAACGAAAACAATTTTGACAAATGTAAACAAAGCAGGTGATAATTTAGATAAGATGAATTCAATTTCTTCTGAGTTTTCTGGATTTGGAGACAAAGATGTTTGATTCAATAGGGCGAAAGAGTATTTCATCATCACTTACACAACATACTCAATTTTGAAGTTCAAAGATAAAGTATTTGAGAAAGAGACAGCTTGAATGGGCGTGAAAAGTCACTTTTTTACTAAAAACAAAAAACAAACCGATTTTCTACCCAATGTTCAATTGTCCGCCAAATTTGGCACATTTTCAGCCAAGATAACTCAAAACATACTGAGTAAGGTAATGTTTCACTTTCCTACGATGAGCAATCCGGTCTCTCTAGGGAACGGTTTTCTCATTTTTCATTTTAATACATTTTTCATTAACTACAGATACTCTCCAATATATACTCACATTTTGAAATGAAAAGGTAAAAATCACACTTTTTTGACATTTTTCTTATATTTCCGCCAAGCTCTATTTTAAAAATTAAAAAAAAACCGTCCCTAGACAATTTGGTCTTGTTTCTAAAAATACAATAAGAATCATAAAATTCAATTGTTTTTGTTATGCTGTCTGAAATTTTGGGGCAAATCATGTTTTTTGAAATTTTTTACATTAATCCTGATGTCATCATCAGGTTTCATCGTTCACATTTTTTTCTAGAAATGTATACTTTTTACTTACCTGACAATAATCCACTATTTGCAAAGTTACAAACCAAATAGATACTCGGAACTCAGTTAACACTGCCCTTAAAGTAAGAAGAAAGGTCTGACTTGTCCAATAAGTTCATTTGGTTTAGACAAACAAATTCATGTGCACGACCATATTACCAAAACATCTAAATGTGGTTTTTTTTGGCCATTTTCCACCACTCTTGCTTGGCTTTCTCTCTTCCCTCAGAGTCAAAATCCACTCTGATATGTTCCTTCCTACCATTTGCGTGGAGGTACAAGCTCTGATGTATGGGGACAATATAAAACCTGAGGCCATGAATTTTGTTTGGGGCAAAGTTAAAAACAATTGGGGGGATGGGGAATCTCCAAAATTCAGCAATTTTTAAGTACAATTTTTTTTCCAATTACTGATTTTTACCCACAATTTTGCCTGATTTGTACACAATTCTGCTGATTTTTTGCCAAAATCCCTCCTTTTCTTCTGTCTGGGGGGGGGGGGTATTTCCTTCGCCTCTCCTGCTTGCTTCGCACTGGGTATACTCAATGAGGTGAGAGGTCAATATGGAACTGATTTACGGTCATTTTTAAGACATCAATTCGATTCTTTCTGCCACAATCCAATGCTACAATCACCAATCCTTGGTCAGTGTAAGCCTGACCAAGGCCCATATGAGGTGTTAACAGACTGGGTCCAATATTATGTGGTTGGAATAAGAAGCAGAGAATCAAAATCATTTACACCTGGTTCTGATCGCATGAGGTCAAAACATGGTGAACTGTGTCATTTCCTAGTTTAGGTTCATTTTACACCATACACTTTTTTTTTATTTACAAACAAAGTCTTCTGTGAGTTGATTTTATAAAATCATTCATTTTAGCCCATTTTAATAGCTAATATCTTCAACTTGTTATCCTTTCCTCTGGCAAAGTATGTAACATTCTATAATACATCATACCTTTCATCATGCGATTTGTATGTTTTTTAGCCAAATTTCATCAATTTCCAAGTTTTTCTAATGTTAAAACGCCAAAGTAATTTTGTTTCTTCCATTTTCAAGTCTTTCAGTAATTCTTATGCAACTATCTTTAATCTAAGACTAGATGCAACGAGAGATTTTCACATATCAGGTGTCCCTAAACCTTGAGAGTACTATTTTTTGCCGTGATGAAAAGCATTCCATCAAAAATCCCCATCTGAACGGATTAACCTGAGAAAATGTTTCTTTGGTACACAAATTGAAATTTCTAAGTTTCGTATAGGAGCAATACGAAATCAGCTTGTTTTATATGAAATATAAGCAATCAAATCCCTTTTTTCTTCTCTTTTAAGACATTTCTGTACAAATGCAGGTAGAAATCTATTGAATGTCCTATTCTATCCGAAATTACTACTATGACAAATATTTAAGGTGCCTCAAAATCTCTCATTGCACCTTTTAATTCCTGGTTCTCTGATTATTTTATCTTTTTCTGTAAAGTGATGACACCATCTATGTTACACGGTGGAGTTTCTCACCTGAGAATTTCATGAATTTGTGCATCAACCAGAATTACATGTTCCATAAAATTAAACACTTTAAAAGGTCATCAGTGGCCAAAAATTGACAATTTGCAAACTGAGTATCCTACCTCATCTAATCTTGTGGGATTATTGTGAAATATTTTGTTTCCGCTACAAACACACGCACCAACTAGGGAATTAATGTAATGCCATCAAGCAAAATGTGTGAGTTATTTTTCCTTCAATTGTTTCAATTCTGTGAAATTTTGAGAAAATATCAGTGTTGATTCATTGTGCTACTCTGGCATTTCAGGCAAAAGTTGGTTGTGTCGGGTTCACTGTGGAGTTAAGTACAGTTTTAACACCTATCGTAACCTTGGTTCACCCGTAACAACTCGATTTTACTCGGGTTAAACTAGTTTAACCAGTTCTTAGGTGCCATTGGTAATTTCATGGGAGTTCTTGAACTGGTTTGAATCGGGCTTAAATAACTATGCTGATCTAGGGTTTTTAAAAAAAAGCAATGCTGAACTGGGTCAACTGGTTTTTTTCAAAAAAACCTAGTTAAAACGACATTTGTTTTATTATTACAGAAATATATGTATTCATGTTTGAGATTTCATCAACAGCCTTGTAATCCTGGTCACTGTTTACATAACAAAACTAATAAATTCTAATCCCCTAACCTAATTTTTGTTTTTCGACTAAGGTGCACAAGAATTCACAGATCAGGGTGTCCCTAAAAAAATAGAACAGTTTTGGAATTTTTGCCCTGATGTAAAGCTATACATCAAAAAAATATCCCCATCCTGAAAGGATCAACTGAGAAATGGATTCTTTGGTTACAACAAATTGTGACATTCCTATTTCGTATAGAGGGCAAATACAAAATTCAGGATTTTTTTTTTTTTTTTTTTTTTTTTAAGTATTTGAAATGTATACCTTTTTTTACTCCTTTTAAGACATTTCTGTGGCCAAAACAGGTCAAGAAATCTATTGAATTTCTAAATCTATATAATTACTATTAGACACAATATTTGGTGACCTCACAATCTCTGTTTCGCACCTTTAAAGTTGCAACGAGAGATTTTTAGACTCCATGTAAGGTCATATATAGTGATTTCATACAGATTAGATACTCAAAAGGATTTCTTACTTTTGTAATTTTTGGGTACATACAAATGGGTCATTCAAAGTGAAACAAAGGGTGATTTTTATAAGCTTAAAGTTCCCTAGAAACCCTAGGCTGATTTCGTAATTTTCTCTATCCCAATTAGAAATTTCACAATTTTCTGTACGCAAGACACAGTTCTCAGCTTAATCCTACAGCTGGTGATATTTTATATAAAGCGTTAACAAACCAGTGCCCAAATCAGAATTTCACATTTTTTCGGGACACCTTATATTTGCAATCTCTCTTTGCACCTTTAAATGTTTTTTGCAAATGGAAATATTCGATTTTTAAAAAGAGACTAAGTGGGAACTGGTCATGACTACCTGTAAAAATTGCAAAGTGAGTCCTTATGTCAATACACCAGCGACGAAATAACACGGCCAAGGTGATGTTATGGTAATAAATCAATATTAAAGGTGCAACGTGAGTTTTGAGGAGGCACCCAATATTGGGTCTTAATAGTAATTTCATATATATTAGACACTCCACATTTTCTTTACTTGTTTTTCGTCCTACAGAAATGTCTTAAAGAGAAAAAGGGTATTTGATTTCTCAATGTAAACATATGCTGAATTTTCGTATTTGCTCCTATCGAATTAGAATTTCACAATTATGTCCCAAATAAAAATTTCCTCAAGCGTCATCCGTTCCAGATGTGGATATTTTTTATGGAAAGCCTTATTTCAGGGCAAAAATCATACTTTGATTTTTTAGGGACAGGTATATGTGAAATCTCTCATTGGCCATTACAGTCACCTTTAACAAACAGTTCCTCTTCAGCACACAAGTTATTTTGTGCTCTAGAGTGCCAGTGTTGCATTCACCATCTTGCAATGCACGATACTCTTCAACTGGTAGTTCAATCAACTGATTAGAACTGGGACTCTATTTGAATGCAGAACCCTACCCAATGCATGAATACAAAACATTACCCAATATCATCAGCTAATTAGTAAAATACTGATAACAACGGTATGGAGTATTCTAACAGCCACCATGGATGAGTCTGCTGGTACCCATTTTCTTATGCAGTTAAACACCCATAACTCACTTACACTATAGACAAACTGTCACGTTTGGGCATGTTTTCTTTACCTTTTGAACCTTAACACCCCCGTCTCACAGCGAAAGCAAAACACTATCACACCAAGTACAAGCTAATTCACCAAATGACCAATTTTTCCAAATAATGGTTGACCTAAATTTATTAGTTATGAATTGCTATACCTGAAGTGCTTGAAAAGCCCAGCCGTATGGCTGACCGTGGGCTACATTTATGCGGGAAATTGATGAATGCAGAGTACCTTGAGAAAACCTACATCTACATGTCATATGAAATATCAGTCATTTTCTCCATATAACTATTCAATTTTCAGACATTTAAGCAGTTTTGTTCAAGATGCATGCAGAATAGTGTCCCGAAATTTTTTAGCCTTTATGGCAGCCATACCCTGCAGGCACATCCATGACCTTTTATGATTCGCAAACAGTACATGTTTAACAGATCCTTCACCTTGGGTAGGGTTCCACCTCAACTTATTCGTCCGCCTGTTCATTACGCTGATTGTACGCTTGCGATTACAGCTGCTGCTTACTGTGATTCGCACGGTTGGGTGTTTCTTCGCTAAGTGTCTACTTTCGTGTCCCGCCTACTTTAACTCACTAAAATGAAAAAATTACATTCGGAATTTTATTTTGTGGGTTTTGTCTTTGATAATATGAATCTTTTATAGAAAAACAAACTATACAACCTGATAACAAGTTAAATTTTGTTTCTTTTTCCTAATGTTTGATGCAAACCCCCCCGAAAAACAAACCCTATGTCCCGATGGTACGCTTAAAATTACAATTGTTGTCATTATTTATTTGGTAGTAAATTTTTCTTATTTGAAACTCTTGATCACTAAGTAATTTACTGATTGAACATCTCCTATCTATCCAATAGCCATATGCATAAGTAAATCCAAATTTACCATTTTTGTTAAAAAAAGTCGTGCCCTGGATTTTGAGTCATTCCCGTAACGAACATTTTGAAGGGCGGTCTATAAAATTGAAAACACTGAAGCCAAATTAACCTGCTCAAATCAGTCCCTGCACGCATTGGTTACTTGGCACACTCATTTACTCCGGTACCTCTGATGAATATCCATCAATACAGACTTTTGCAAAATGAGGGAGAGTACCTTTATTCAACGTCATTTCCGTACTCTGTTAAACACTATAAATATGGCAAATTAATGTCCATTTGATTGGGCAGTTTGAAAACAGAATTTACCTGTAACCCTAATCTATAACAAACACTCACGCTAGGCATCGCCCTCAGGAGACGTTTATACTTGTCTAATATGTGTTGAACCATCATTTCCTTAACGGTCATTTCCGTAACTTTTGACCCGTACGAATGATTTCTTGACACTTCCCGTTTCCTTATTGGCAATAAATCTGAGTCATATCACTTCTGGTTTTTCCATTTGAAAGATCCTCCCTCAATGGTTCTTCATTTTGTTCCAGCGATTGAGGATATACGTAGTAATACTTTACTCATTCTAGACTTATACTGTCTGATGTCATCTCCGTAACAATATTGTGTACGATGACTTTCAATGTTTTCCCTATGCTACAAACCACTGAACAATTAATTGTCGCCTAAAATTATTTGAAGCTCTAAAAATCGCGCCGAGTGCTCATTCTCAGTATTTTTGCCTATTTTTGTGAACACATTCCAGAAAAAAATGATGATTTGAAAACTTTTTTTTCTCATTTGTTGAAAGCAAAAGTAGACACTTAGCGAGAATCATCACACGTTTCATTCAGCGTGAAACTATGATGTCACCAACCTTAATTTTTTTTCAGGCCGGACAAAGTATATCAAAGAGTGAGGTTGATTGGTTACTATACAATTAAGTACGCTCTGTACACTCACCTGACGGCAAGACTCTCCATCCATCACTCAAAATCAAATCTAGACTGCCATCCTGGAATATCTCGCTCCTGGATCTTCCGTAATTCGCAAGCCTTGTGATCAAAAGGGTCCGTCGTGCAAACAGGTGTAACGCCTACGAAATTGCAAGGAACAAAATGAGGATATGGAAATCTGGGCTGGACTAAGAGAAGAGTTGAAATATACAGGGTGATGAATGCCTGTTATTTACACCATCAAAGTATCTATTTACAACATGCAAAGACGGTTCTTCTGAAATTTCCTCACAGAGTTTGAATTGTTTATTTCCAGTGTTATTTGGTTGTGTTGATATACCCCATCCATGAGCAAATTTTTTGGTAAAAAATTCCAATGGCAAAGTGGTTTTCAGAGGGTCCACATGAGCCCCCCTACACTATGTGAGTGACAGACTTATACATATTTAACCCTTTCAAATCCAGTAGATTCTGTATAGGTTATATATATAGCACATAGTCAGGCTTTCAAATGACCTGTGGGCATCCTCGCTCTCTCAAAAAAACAAAAAACAAGGCGAACCGGTCTTTACCATGTGGAAATCAAATATGGTCCCCGCCGAATTCGCATCACTAAGAAGTGACACCTTAAACTACACAGACCACCCTACTTCTTCTGTCTCTGGACATATAACATTTCATCCCAGAAAGTCCGGGTTAACATTTTAGAAATGGGACCCATTTTATATTCCCTTCTGACGTAACTACTCAGTAACCCATAAAAATAACTTAGGCGACACGAAATAAAAACCCTATTTTACGGGCCTGACTGACCCCTGATTTTTCAGTTTTTGCAGAATTTTTTTTTTTTTTAGTTTTTTCCAAAAATCATGTCAAATCATCCTGTTTTTAGCCCAAATTGGATCAATTTGGTAATTTTTTTATAGAAAATTTTTGGTTGTAAAATTTTCATTTTTCTCTGATTTTTTCAGATTTTGGGCTATTTTAGGCCAATATTGACCTCCAGGAAAGAATTTTAAAAAAATTCGGTTTGACCGACGACCGACCCTCGTTGCTCGCCCCGTACAACAGTTTTTTTGGTCGCCTTAGAAGCCAATAAACAGGCAGGTAGTGACCAGAGGTTATTGCCTTTTAAAGAAATGCCATTACTCATGAACCAATTTTCCTTCAGACTAACTTAAAGGAGAACCCGTACAACGAATAATATTATACTATATACTCTATAAAATAATTATTGACCACATATCAAGTGGTTTCATCTAAAACGGAATTATATTAACCATAACAATGAATTAAAACCACCTAGTCTGACCATGCGCTATTTAAAATTCGCGCTATTGTATAACGTGTTATGCGATACCGCCGGCACGTTTGTGTCATACACACCATAGGAAATGCCCATTATGAAAGCATCACATGTGAAGGTGTATGACGCTACTGTGCCGTCCGTATCCCATAACACGTATACATATCCCATATACACAAGCGCGAATTTCAAATAGCGCATGGTCAGACAAAATGTTTTAATTCATTTTTATGGTTAGTATAATTCCGTTTTTCCATGAAACCACTCGATATGTGTTCAATAATTATTTTTATAGCGTATATTGTATAATTTGTTCTTAGTACGGTTCTCCTTTAACAAGCAGGAAATATGCTTGAGACTCTATGTTTTGTCTGGTTTTATTAAATCCCCTATGGTTAGGGTTTAGGATAAGGAATGGATACTGTATATGCTTGTCAAATCAATACCTATCGTAGACTGGATTCAATCCTTAAGAAGCCAGTTAATAACATTAAGGAGTATCAGAAGTAAACAGGCTGTTTTCATTAGCTTCTTTTTCGGGTTCTCAGGCAAATTCCAAAAAAAAGGACCACTTTGTCAAGACAGAGAAATTTGATTCTCGTTGTCTTATTTCAAACCAGGGGCGGTGCCAGGGGGTGGAGAGGGGGGCGACCACCCCCGAGAGTTTCAAAATTCAGGAAAAACAGGGGTTTAAGCAATAAATTGCATAAAATTTTTTATCTATATGAGTTAATCGTGTAATGTTTCGCCCTCCCTATGATTTTACCCTGGCGCCGCTCCTGTTCCAAACCCCTGAGTAGCTTATTAATTTCTTTTCCCCTGCCCAGTGCTCACGGAATCACAAAGGAGTTGATGTACGGACAAGGGGCCTCTTACACTAAACTTACCATAAATAATTATGTAATTCAGTGCGACTGCAATCTGACCAGAAGAAGTTATTGTAGACTGCTATGACAATAGGGGCCATGATAGATCCCGTCAAGGCGTCCTCCTGACAGGAATTGCCACCCGCCCATCATGCTCCATACCAAGTCTGCAATTGAATGAAAGATAACAATCAAATCAAATGAACGAGGTACAGCTGTAATTCTTAAAAATATAGGATTTACTTTATCTATTAGCAAAACTACATTGGTAAAAAATGATCAAAAAAAAATTGTTTTAACTGGCAGGTGGGACTCACCGTGGTAAAGACGTTCAATTCACCTCCCCCTCACCCCTCCCAAATACCTCCTTACTCCTCTCGTACATTCCCCTTACCTACCTTTACCTAATATCTCCCTTACCCTCCCCCAAGTTCCATCTCACCCCTCCCCAAAGTTCCCCCTCAAACTCCTCCAAGTTCCCCCCTCTCACACTCCTCCAAGTTCCCCCCTCCAAGGTACATCATCCTCCAAGTTTCCTTAGACATCTAGATCTTTTTTCTTTGCATACACCCCAGTACTATTTTAGAGTGAATATGTTGAAAAATTGAAAGACATATAATGCATTACTTACACATGGCCTATTGCAGGGCGACAATATAGATGAAAAGGCAGCCCAGCTTCTTTCACAAGTGACCACTGACAATACAGGATACACATTACACCTCTACCATTTTGCAATACCTGTGTATGAAGAATAAAAGAGAAGACAGCATGAACAAGAGGAAAAGGTAACTTACACATGCCCACACTCATGTGCAACTACAAAAGATGAGGAGGCCCTCGTCTTTGTTTAGGGAGCAACTCCGTCGCATGCTGCACATGCCAGTGACCGGAGCATAACCTGACAGAAGGAGGAGAAGAGGGGAAAGCAAGAGACCAAAAGGATGATGGGAAAAAGGAAAGAAGGGAAGCGAGGGATAATAGCGATAAGAGTCAAGAAGAAAGTTAAGTGTATGAAGAAATGGGGAGAAGAAGTAGTAATGAAAGACATGGTTAGAATGATGTACTAAAAGTCAAGAAATGAATGTATATAATGAAAGAAGTGGAATGGTTAATAAACAAAGGACAAAAATAAAAGAGGAAAGGGGAGGATGAAAATGAGGGGGAGAACAAAAAAAAAGGAAACCAAACAAAAATAAGTAAATAACTTTCTTAATAACCAAATCTTTGTATTTTAAATCTCTTTGGCCTCAGCATTTGGTTATATAGCTCCTCCATAAGGCATTCCATGTTAATATCAAACACCACTCTGTAGGGACTCTATTATGTCTTCAACAGGGAAGGTAGTTTTTCAATTGGACAGCTCCATTCCTAACACGGCAACATTAGTGCAAAAAATTATGTGTTGGTTGTTTTCTTACGAATTCCAGCATTGAATGGAAGAAAATTGGATTGTATTGTAATTAGGGGGATATTGAGGAGGTATGGGGGGAGGGTACAATCACCCCCCCCTTCCACAGATGTGAACTTTTTATTGTTTTAAATCACTTTAGGCCTAAAATCGCACTCTCAATTATAATTACTTGTTCAACGTGATAGACAACCCCAGGGAAACAACCCAGAGTTTATTTCAATGTTAGTGCTTGGTTATAAGCCAGAACTCCACTTGCGGATTAGCCCATCCAGTTCAGGACACAAATTTGAGGAAATGGGGCACATCTTCCATTTTTCAAATGGGGGTGGGGGGGGGGGCTGGTGGGGGGGGAGTACAAATATTAAATGTACCCCAAGAGATGCAGACCCACAATGCATGGTCCAGAACCATAACCTGAGAATAATCTCACAGGGCAGATTGGCTATTTTCTACTGCAATCCCTGACTAATGTTTTCATTGCAATTGCTAACTCTAAAATATAATAATAATAATTATTATTTGAAATTCTATGCCTGAAGTGATGCTCCAATCCACGACCTTTGGATTACAAGACCTAACTAACGGAATAAAGCGCAAACATAATCATGAGTAGTGCCGCTATGAGACGAGTCAAAATGTATGGTCTTGCGACTATTATATTATATTGAGCCGAAATCTTACTCCCCAAAAGCTTTCAATGTACAATCTCTATTCAGTGGTCTATACTGCTGAAGAGATTGACAAAGAGAAAGTTTTGTGACTGACAGCAAACATGATAAAGATAAAATTGGGAAAGAGTTCCATATGTACCCCCTTTAAAATTCTACAGGAAACAAACAATATTTATTTATGGCCTACACTAACAGAACCCTAACCCTAAGGCCAAAAATAAAAAAAATACTTTGTTACATGTACAACTTTAAGGGGTACATATGGAACTCTTGCCTGAAAGGGCATCAACTCATTGAAGAGAGCAGCAGTCCATGTTCAAAATGTGTATTTCAATGGACAGTTTATTTAGTGGCATGCACCTGTAATTGTACATGGTATCTGATGTCCTCTCTATGAATATATTTAGATTGATATACCCACCAAGATATTTTTTTCAGATCTGCACTCATGCAATCAGTAATTTATCTTTTATATTTGATATGTTCGATTTTGCTTTTTGAGAGCCATTCTGAGTGAAACAAGAAATATTTTCTGCCTGTGTGCTTGTAAGCAATTTTTCAAAAAGGTTAGATTTTGTCTTTTCTCCTCAAACAGATATTTCTGACTAAGAACATTGCAGAAAGCAGGTCTGACAAGTGAGACCAGCATCAATTTACATTGTTGACTTTAATAACAATGACAATGAGTCCTGCAAATAAGTGCCTTCCCTGATTCAAGCAGCAGTCTTTTGTTTAAGGTTCAAAAGATGTCCTAAAGAATTTTTCAGTTGATACTGAATTTTTTTTACTGAAAAGGGACATTTCCTGTGTAATATGCAATGTACACTGTTAAAAATGTACACTGCATTAAAATAACAGCGTTTGACTGGCAGCTGGGACTCAAACAGTTAAAATGACATTTTTTTACTGTTATGTGCACATTTCGAGTCCCTTTTAACAGTTATTTGCACGTTTCGAATCCCAGCTGACAGTCAAATGATATTTTTTAAAGAATATTTTAAACAGTGTATCACAGTACCTACTACTGTGCTGTAATTTCTGCTCGTTTACTAATAATTTGTCATTTCTTACAGAGAAGCTGAAATCTGCATATAAGGTAAATGCACTATAAATCTGCTATAAATAGACCAACAATGTAGAAAATTATTTTTTAAAAATCTTGACTTCATGGAGTAAGTCATGGATCATAAAAAGCCTATTTAGGTTGATTTTCATTCAAAATAGTCAATTTAAAAAAAAAACAGCTGCAAAAGACTTGCCAAAACAAATTTTCTCACAGCATCAAGATCACCTTGTTGAAATCAAATACCCTGGTATTCCTACATGCCATATAGAAATTACACAGCTCTGTAATTAGCCAGAGGGTGTTTTGAGTCAATCCCAAAATGCACCAGTTTTGTGAAATTTCACCTCAATAGGGTCATGTGATCACATAAAAATCCTACTCTTAACACATAAAAACCCTGACTTTAACGCTCATTTTAGCCTACGAAGCGTTAGTACTTAGGGAATTTTTTGCATGATTATGAGATGTCTTGTGGTTCTTAAACTTTTGGAACACTTTATCCCTAAGTACTGACATGTGTTTAGTACAGTATGGTATAGGCACATTGCAATGCATCATGGGATTGATTCAATACACCCTCTTGTAATTAGCAAAGAAGAAGCCACTAACCTGCAGGCCCAAAATTTTCTCTGGTTAGAAAAATAGCATGGTCATAATGATCTGGGTGGTTCTCATCTGGGCTGGATTGGCTGTATGCCCACTGACAAACGTTGGTCAAACTGCTGGGTGCATTATTCTCTACTACCATGTTTTCAGACTGCAAAAAAATAAAGATAAATGAATACAAGTTAAACTGATTTGGTTAACATGGACTTGTTTGTGGTGTTCAAACCTGGGAGGGGGCACTCACATGGATATGGGTATAAACAGGGTGCAAAATAACCAAAGGCACCGAAGGCAATTGCCGCCGGTGCCCCTACCAGTTGCCTTGATGCCCTAGAAGTTGTCCTATTGTTTTGCTATTCTTTAACATGTAATTGCCTTCTAAATTGATGTGCCCTTCAATAATTCCCTTGAAATGGTGTGCCCTTCAGAATCCTTATTTTGCACCCTGGGTGTAAGGCTCGCGCTTCCAAACCCAGGGACTTTCGGTGACAGAGGACTGAAAAAAATAGGAGTCTTTGGGTGAGAGACAGCAACTGCCCCAAAATAGTGGTTTGCCGAGTGATAATTTGTAAAAATTTCGCCCAAAATTGGGTCTTTGGGTGAGAATTTTGGCAAAAATTTTCTAAATGTTAAAAAAAAAAAACCTTTTTTGGTAAAAATTTTTCAAAAATTTCCCCCCCAAATCAGGTGTCTTTTGAGTGACAGAGGTAACATTTTCAAAAAAATATGGGGTCTTTGGGTGACACTTCTGAAAGAAGGGTCTTAACAAGCCTTAACATATGCGTTACTTCCCAGATGGGAGTGCCTCCTGGGTTCAAACTTGCCTATATGTTTACAGTTAACCAGCATTGGCATAAAGAGACAGTGGGACTCTCATGTTTTGGAGGCACTCCGGGGGATCTACCGTGGACCCTATAAAGGGACCAGTCTCATTGAAAATATCCCTAATGGGGCATGCTCGATTTTTTTTTTTTTTTAAACAAAATAAATTTAAACACATGCACTAGTGCATGTGGAACAAAAAACTTGTGATGCGAAGGGTTGGGAGAAGACGAGAAGAAGACAGAGGAAGGAAGAAGGAGAGAAAACAAGGGGGAAGGACGGGAAAAGCAGAAGGCCTGGCTAATGAAGAACACAAGAAGGATATTAGTGACCACGGAAGGGGAAAAACCGGGATGGGCGGGAGTGGGCGAGAGAGGACGAGGTAGAGAGGGGGAGGGAATTACATGGCACTAAATTAATGTTGCATGCACATATTAACAATAAAATTTAACTCACAGTACAACTGATCAGTTTATTTCATTCATACAATATCATAAAATATCACCTAGAACACATTCTATTTTGGTATTACTTTGTGTCCCCGGAGCTAAAATTGACTACTTTGGTTCTGCCCTACTGTACATGTTGCATGTACGTTTTCAGGCACATGCACAGAAAAATCCCATGCATCTGTGCATTTGTGCACCCAAGTAAATCGAGCACTGTAATGGGGCCAATTTTTTCAACCAAAATTATACCTTAGTGAGACATGTTTTTTCAACCACATGAAATATACACATGGAATAAAAAATTACACTTAAAAGAACCAAGGAAATTAATACCTTCGTTAAAAAACATAAATGCCACCCTCAGGGTGCATTATTGCAGACATGTTTTGGTTCATTTCCTATTTTGTATCACTGAACCAGTCCAATGAATTTTATACCCCTAGTGGAAAGAATGGATTGATGTCCAATTTGATACTCCTAGTGGGAGTCCACATAAGCCCGCTAGTCCCCACTTTTTGTTAGAATTAACATTTGTACCCACGGTGGATTTATTTACTTTGGCCCCATTGGTGCCCTGTAGCATCACACGGCATAGGTCCTCCAGTATGACTTCTACCCTCCTTCAAGATTTTTGAATTAACATTGTGAACATAGTGAACTTCACACAAATGGTAAAGTTTATATTACTGGAGGTACACAAAATGCATCCCCCCTGGCTGGGTGGGGGGGGGGAATTATGCTAAAACAGCCTTTTTTGCCTGCTCCTGGGAAAATTGACCTCCAACTGGGAAAATCTGCCCATAACCGGACACATACAAAAACAACTGCACATCTTCACTTTTCCTGTTAACACAGCTTTTTATTTGTCATTTGAAATGTCTGCAATCCTTTTAGGAGTACCGAAGTATGACGTCATTAATTCCTTTTTTTGCATTTCATCGTTTTCATGACCATATATCAGTACAAACTGATGGAAACCCTCACATATGAAAATATTGTTTTTAACTTGGTTTTTTAAAACTTTTTTTTTTTTTTGCAACACAAACATCACAATATTTAGGCTCGGCAGTAAAAATAGGGTCGGTCGGTTAGCCAATCAAAACAATTTTTTTTAGGCAATCAAGTGACATTTGGGACGGTTTCCCGCAAATGATCTGCAGGTCATTTGGGACCATTTAAAAACAAAACAAAAACACAAGACGAGGGCTTGTTTGGACTGATTTCAATGTGCATTTTTAAGCTGATTTTGAAAATAAATATTTTTAAATGTTTAAAAAAACACCCAAAAATGACAAAAAATTAATGTGTGTGTGTTGTCGATTGCACTCAATATCCACATATGCTAAGAGTAACCCTATCTGCACGACCTGCCTCCCTTTCCCAATCAGAAGTCTGCCACTACAGGTCTGCTACGTAACCTGTTTGCTACAACAATGCATATTTATAGGGTACAACGCGTAAAGACATGCTACAAGTACTTCCACCTTACCCCTCATAACACAAAGCCCATTTGTTTGTGATTGAAACTTGGCAAGAAGTTTGCTACCCAACAGTTAACTGCATAATACTTTGCTACATAACAAGTCAACTGCAGTCTGCTACATAACAAGTTTGCTACATTAAAACTGTTTTACAGTTTGAGGGATGATCTTTTGGTTCCAGATCCTATGAAGAGTAGGCATAACTAACAAACAGGAGAGAAAACAGTTTTTTATCACTTGAAAATTTCATGAAGGTTTTACAATTCAGAATTGGGGTCAGGTCAATCTATTTTCAGAAATGACATTATAAAATTGCTTGCATGGGCAAATTTTGGTGTTTTGATTGGTGCTTCCAAGCAACACATATTGTAATGTATCGTTCTTGAAGAGAGTGAGCTTTGCTTTTGTAGTAACCTTACTTTAATTTTAGAATTATTAAATCACATGTCCGGGGGGGGGGCACTTTGTATTCAAAGATGGATATAATGCGTGAACAAGAAACACGTAACAAGGGTGTCTTTTTTTCCCAACAGGTGAATGTCACCGCGCGTACATTGATTATGTGTCAACAAACAGCAACATGTGGAAAAGGGTATGATTTTTTCTTAACTTGAAATTGCGATGTACGTATGTAGGGTATGTGATACGCAAATTAAGCAGAGATCAAAAAGATAAAAAAATATTGTAAGCAAAGCAAATTATAAAGGGTAATTAACGACACAATGCTTGCTTATTGTTTACGGTAGCAAACAGACAAAAATACTTGTTTAGAGGTATGTTTTTTAGTCGGTGGAAATAGGCCTACGTTTTAGGGTCCATTTTGTAGTCCATGTTCACACTCAATTAGGAATTTCCGCATTGTGATTGGTTGAGAGCCGGTCATAAACAATGTTAAATGCCCTGCAGTAATCGATTTCTGATCACTTTTGGGTAAGGCATGTAAAAAGAGGTAGACGTGTGTACACAATAAATATACGCCTCATATACTTGACTATTACTTTAAACAAATTATTTTCAAGAATATGTGTGTGACTAAAACACAACATGCTTTCAATATTTTGCATGTTAGTGCACATTCGAAGCACACCCCTTGCGTAATGAACATCCCCATTTGATACATCACTCGTGCTGTTTTTCTCAAGTGTGAAGAAGAGGAAAACATGACATGAAAAGGGTGACTTTGCAGCTGATTTTGGAGGATTTAAGGGTACAAAAATCAAATAATGATGTGTGAACGGGGTTTCATTCATGGATTTTCATGTCACTTGGGTAAACGCTTGTTTCTGGGCCTGCTCCTGCCCTCGGGCCAAAACCAGCGTTTACTCATGACAAATCCATGAATGAACCCCTAAGTCACGCATCATATCCACCTTTGAATACAAGTGCTTCCCCCCCCCCTCCGGTCACTTTACCCTTTGCCCAAGGCACGATAGTTTTTAAAAATTCACTTTTTTTTTTTCCCAAATATTTTACATGTATGCATTTCATGACCATATTCAGATTCAGCCATCAGCAGTTCCAATGGGCTGTTCAATTATGTGGTCAAATAGTAAATGTAGAGCAATATAAATGACCTTTGACCTCCTTAGCTGTTTCCCACATGAGACCCCTTTGTTTCTCATTCTAACAGTGTGGTCCAAAAAAACTTGACCCTGATTGTGTCTGCCATTTTGAATTTTTAAATAAATCAGACTAACATTGGATCTGCGAAAGCTTTTCATTACTTTAATTTGCTGCAAGATCATTCCAAAATCAGGTTAAGTATAGGCCGAACTACGGTCTTTTTCGATCAAGAATCTACCGTGAATAAATAGGCCTTATTTTGCTTCTGGAACACCCGATTTCATTCGCTGAACGCCGTTCATTCAATGTGAATCGTGGACAGAGCAGAACACCGACTACCTTATTCAAACGACTGTAGCTCAGTCCATATCTAACCGATGTGAATGATCTTTGCAGTATCACTTATCAGATAATAATCCCGCTTTCAGATGATACCAAATATATGTTAGATATAGAATTTACGTAAAAATTCAAAATGGCGGACACATATCAGGGTCCAAGTTTTTTGGACTCCCCCTGTATAAGCATTAACACAAGTATGAACTTGAACCCACAACTGCACTAAAAGCTGCAGTAGTTTGAAAAAGTGCAACCAAAAGGTTATACTAAATGCAATATATGCCCAGTTCAGTGCCCCTGGTGACCTTAGAACCTCTCTTATCTGTTACACCACATAAGACCCCCTTATCTCGCATTTTATAAGAATTCCAGTAAACTTGATCTCATCACACTGCACTACTAAAGGCACAGTAACAGTGTCAACCGAAAGGTGTATACAATTACACTACAGACAACACACTAACAAATGAGTACAAACAGCCTAGTCTTAGCCCAGTGTTTTTGAGACAGTGTTCCCATGAATGTGGTCATTGTGTAACATATCTTAAAGGCCAACAGACTTATAGATCCCCATTCCTGAAAGGATTTTTGTTTTTCCAAAAGGATTTTGACAAGACCAATTGGTTGGGCCTGGTCCCAGATTGGGCCCAGACCTGTGAAACAGATTGCCCCCCCCCCAACCACTTATCCCTTCCATACAATGCTAATTATATCCAGTGGTTTGTTTTTTAAAAATTGAATTTATAAAGTTTTGGAAATGCAGCCCTCATGTCACAAGAAATGAGTTGCGCTCCAACAATTGCCTTCCCATGTTGCGAGCAGGCAACAGGGCTGGTTAAGCAGCTTCATATTGAATTTTGTGATTTCTCTACCAAACACCCTAGTTTATTTACTAAAAATACAACTTTGAAATCAACATTCATCACATCACTACTGATGTCCCTTATACCACTTAGTAAATACATTTACTGACACCCATGACATTTATGTCAAGCGAGTGATAAATTTGATTAACGACCAACAAATTACCCTTCAAAAACACTTCACATAACGGTATCGAACAATAATGAAGTGGATTTCTTTTTTTCTAAAATCAAGGAAGCAACCTCATTATGTCTCATCACTATCTATCCCGCCTCATTTCCCAGTTTACAGTTTTATACCTAGGCTAAATACAAATGTCATGATTTATGTAAGACCTATTCATTTCTTAAGTACTAGAATTGATACCCCTTTTCACCTACAAGTAGTATTTCAGTACTTCATTTGTACATAAATGATGGAAACTGAGACTCAGAGGACAGTGTTGTTGTAGCTTGCAGGGCATATTGTTGTTTTTTGGTGTAGTATCGGAAGGATTGTGGCCCC